>JPKE01000571.1:0-22968 GCA_000750995.1 Pseudogymnoascus sp. VKM F-4520 (FW-2644) | reverse complement strand
AAATGGAGTGGCCCGCTCGCTATGCTGGCCCGCTCGCTATGCATGTACGTTATATATTTTTTACATATCTACTATATAAATGTACATACGTTTTTTGCAGTGAGACAACGCAATTGCTTCTCCAACTGTGAACTAATTCAACGTCCTGATCCGATAACCCCGATCCGTCAAAGGTCCCTTGCTGGGCCAGGAAGACCCCTATGGTTCTTTCCCGCCGCTACATGACGAAGGATCGCGATCGACCCCGCTTACCCCACCATGTAAGACCTATTATCACCGTGAACCAAACAACGTCAAATTGAAGGATTCATCATGCCACCTCATTAAGGAAGGTAGAGATCGTATTCCTTTGGCGTTGGGACATGGCGCGAGCTCCTACATCTAGTTGTAGGTCTCGGATTTGGGAATGTCTTCCGGGCCTCCGGGTTATAATGAGTTGCCTGTCACCGATACGATGCTTCATCCTGAGCATACGACCCTGAAGATATAAAAATAGACCCTGTCCGCAAGCCAAAACTCACACTATTACCAGGAGCAAAATAGCACTCGGCGTGCCTGTCACCATTGTATCCCCCATCTCCTTCACACAGCGACAATGCCGTCTTCCCCCTTCAACACCCCTCTCACCCTTACAACCCCATCCCACACCCTCATCCTCAGCAAAGCAACCCCCGCCGATATCCCCTCATTATGCACCGTCTACTATGACGCCTACGTCGACAACCCCATGCTTCACGCCGCCTACGCCACCGCCCCTCGCGTCGTCAGCATCGCCGCCGACGTCGAGAGATGGAAACTCGACTGGCCGCGCCCCGGTCGGCACGCCTACAAAGCCGTTGATGCAGCTACCGGCTACTATACCACACCACCCCACTCCCCTAATTCCCGAAGGTAGCAAGTAGCTAAAATAGTCGCAGTGAGATCGTCGCGGTCGCAAAATGGATGTTCCCGCATACCCCGACCCCGCCGCCGGCAGCGCTGGCAAAGCTTGGGTTCCCGGAGGGCGTGAATATGGCGCTTGTGGGGGCGTTTTTTGGAAGGCTGGTTGAGATGCGTGAGAAGTGGATGGAGTGGGAGGATATGTACGGTGAGTCCTTATCCACCCCTTACCTTTATGGGGTGATTTTATGGGGTTGAGAAGGACATTGCTGACACTCAAAGCAGAAATGAACGTCCTCTCCGTGCTACCAGCCTACCAGCATCTGGGGATCGGGCAGGCGATGCTGTCGGCTGTGCTGAAACTGGCCGATGAGGAGGAACGGAGAGTGTTTGTTGCGGCGACGCCTGAGGGAGCGAGCTTGTACCGTAAGTTCGGATGGGCGGAGTGCGATGAGAGGCTGAGGTTTGATTTGCCGGAGTTTAAGGCCGGGGAGAGCGTGCTGGAGTCGACGCTGATTATGATGCGGGAGCCGGGTGCGGGGGGACCGGGGATGTGAAGTGAAGATCGGGGATGGTCTCGATCACGCCATATAGAGGCGCATATATAGTGGGCACAATTTGATAAACTTCTAATTTAAGCCATTGACACGTTGGAATAAGAAACCATGGTAGGATCTAAAATCATGTACATTTTTATCGCTGCCAAATAAGTCAGCGTAGTCTATATTGTATCTAGCCAATATCCCGCCCAACGCCATCTACAACAGCGGGTTCGTCCTGTACTCTGGCGCCGCATCGGTCGAACCCTTCCTCGCGTTCTTCTCCTCTTCCTCCAGCGGCAGGTGCTCTCCATCCTCCAGCTCACTGATGTACTTCTCCGCCTCCAGCGCTGCGATGCATCCGCTTCCCGCACTGGTAATGGCCTGTCTGTAACGCTTATCCTGCACGTCCCCGGCAGCGAAAACGCCAACCTTGTTGGTATAACTCGTTCCTGGCTTGGTTACTAGGTACCCCTCCGCATCCGTCTCGAGCTGTCCCTTAACCAGAGCTGTCGCCGGGTCGTGGCCTACAGCGTAGAAAAGTCCGTTCGCCTCCAGCTTCTCCTCCTCGCCCGTCACCACGTTCTTCACAATCATATGCGACATCAGTCCACGGTCATCGCCCGTCACCTCGCCTCCGACGCTGTTAAAGCGCACAGTGACCTTCTTGTTCGCCAACAACCGCTTCGCCATCGTCTTGCTTGCGCGCAGATGATCCTTGCGGACCAGCACGGTAACATGGCTACCGTACTTGGTCAGGAAGAGCGCCTCCTCAGCAGCCGAATCTCCACCACCAATCACGACCAACGGCTTGTTGCGGAAGATGGGCACGGCACCGTCGCACACGGCGCATGCCGAGATACCATTCTGCCAGTATTTGTCCTCTCCGGGAAGGTCCAGGCGGCGCGCTGACGCACCCGTCGCGATGATCAGGGCGTCGGCGGTATGGGGCGCAGCGTCCTCTGCGTATTCGAGCCAGTACTTGAATGGGCGGGAAGAGAGGTCGACTTTCGCAACTGTTTCGGAGACGACTTCTGTGCCGAAGCGCTCGGATTGCTTGCGCATGTCCTCCTGCGATCAATATGTTAGCTTATATTCTCCGCGACGAGGGATAGGGGACCACGAACCATTAACGCCATGCCGCCAATACCGTTGGGGAAACCGGGGAAGTTCTCGACATCGGTCGTGGTTGTGAGCTGGCCTCCAGCAGCAATACCGTTCGCCATCATACCCTCATACAGCACGGGCTTGAGCTCCGCGCGCGCGAGGTAGATGGCCGCCGTGTGGGCAGCGGGGCCGGAGCCGATGATGACGACCTTGCTGTGCATCGTGCGCGAGCGAGCGATGACGGGCGCGGGCGCGGTGGAATTGTGTTTCGTGAGGGAAGCTACGGCGACGAGGGGGAGTCCCGAGCTACTTCTGAGGAGATTGGCGGAGCGGCGAAAGGCTGAGGAAAACAGTTTGGCTGATTTTTCGTGGGTGAGGTTTGAGGCGGGGTTCGGCGATCTGTCGAGATCGTGAGGTGGGTGGTGGGGGAAGCAAAGTTTTGGTGGGGGTATCGGTCAATTTGTGAGGCCACTAATGATTGACGAGAATAAAAAGTAAAGCGCGTGGCGGTAACTTATAGAAAGTATGGGTAAGGCTGGTTTATAATAAATTGTCTGGGTAACTCTATGGGGAAACAAACAGTCGCGAAACCGGCGGGTACTTTTAGAGCGTCTCGGCCTTTGGCACGTGACGCGATTTTGGCCGTGCTGACATACCAGCTCAGATGAATTATCCATCGAATTCTCGAACTCGGTTTTGCAAAAGCCGCGGCATCTGATAATTTGAAATACTGAGTCTAGCCTCCAAATCGGGGAATTGAGCTGCGTTATAGCTTGTATTATTTGAATTGTAATATCCTAACACAGGTACTTGACAAATCCAGCTATTTACACGTCCCTCCCCGTCCACTACGGTCCGTTCCACATATCCTCTGTCCATCATATACTCGTGACATGCCATGGATTGTTTCAATACCCCCCCGGTACCCCCCAGTGTTATCCGTTGTGGCGAGACCCATTGACAGCGTAAGATAACGCACCGCGGCCAGACCTCGGCTCCTGGTAATTATACAATAGGTTGTATTTCCAACTCCGACCCAATAACGCCCCAAGAACCTTAAAAACTCCGAAAAATAACATTGAGCTTATCAGGCCAGTATTATTGCAACCAATATCGCTCCAGCCAGGCTCGTAATCAGACTGCTTCGCGCATGTAGTGCGCCGCTATCCGCAACGATGTTATCGAACGGGCTCCCTCCACCTGAGAACCTATTAGCGTCGATCTCTTGCTGCTGTCTCGATCGGCTGGTCGGCTCCTCCTTTTTACTCGAAGTTGTAGGTTGCGGCGCCTGTATCTCGGCAGTTGTTGACTCTGGTGTCGACTCTGAAGTCGACTCTGGCGTTGACTCTGAAGTTGACTCTGATGTTGGATCGGGATCGCCAATGCCAAGACCAGCTGAGGACTTTGGTGCTTCCTCAGAGGTAGTAGTGGGTGGTGCCTCGGCAATAGTGGTTTGCGGAGGTTTTTGCGATGTCGTTACTGGTGTAGATGTATACGTCGGACTCGTAGCGACTTCAGTAGGTGCCACTGATTGACTTGGCACCTCGATTGCTTTGCAGACGGATCCGACGAGCATGTTCTGGAATATGCGACCAAGAAGCGTGCGACTGTCAACTATGACACCGGGGCAGACGGTGTTGAGGGTGTTGGAGATGCTCTCGAGAGATGTAACGCATGCTTGCGAACATGCGCCGCCAGCCTGAAAGTCTCGTGCGCTGCAGCCCTCGATCGGGCTGTTGTATACCGTTTGACATTCGCCAGTGACTCCGAAGGGTAGTCCTTGAAAATTGCCTCCTAGGGATATGGAAGACGTGGCCTGAACAGTCGTGGCGAGGAAAATAAGAGAGAGGCCAACGCAGAAACGGGAAATCATTTTGCGCCCCGCGCTGATCAACAGCGCTGTGAGAATTGAAGTGAAGCCAAGAGGAAAGATGGCTGTGAGCAATGAACTTGGGCCAGACGACAAGCACAGGTCGCTTGCTGACAAGCTTGATTTTAGCGGGCGTTAGCAGATGGGATGATGATGGTGGTGTTCGTCGCAGGGGCGGTTGGTCGTTACAATATCTTGAGACGGTTGATGTTTGAGAGTGCCCTCTGGCTCACAATTTTTGAGACAGTTGAAGTTGGAAATGAGCCCCTGGTGCCGTTCAACTGGTGCGTTCTGGCGATAAACTGCACCAGTAGTACCAATCCGTTAGATTTCCCGTGGTAAGAGCCAGAATACTGTCTGTCTCTGACGGGGATGTCAGAGTTGGTGTATGCGATTTGTTGACCGAGATATGACAAAGAGTCCTCTAACTCGACACCAGCGTGGTATCCGTCTCAACAGTTGGCTTTGAGGCGGGGAGAATGGCAGCCGGGTGAGGATGAAGGTAACTGAAAGTTACGAATTTCTTCGTAATAGCCACGAGTTGATTTCGTGTGGATGTGTGCTAGTATTGGACAGCGCAACGAGAGAGAAGGGTAAGAGATCGGTTTATGAGATGCGGAGAAGTAGGAAACATATAGGCCTACATATAGAGACCTCCTGCACCTCTGAATAAGAATGCAGATCGATCCATACTTATCGTTCGTTGGGGAGGAAGGCCTCTCCCTTTCGATCACTGCCAATCGTTCCTGAAGACCCAATGCAGCCGATGACAGGAAGGAAGCGGCAAGGAATAGTCAGTCAGGAGTAAAAGACATGCGACACGGAGACTCCCCGACCCCGTTCGAGCCAGTCAAGGCCGCCAAGGGCGACAAGATGCCTACAAGATGCCTACAAGATGCCTACCCCGAGACAAAGTGACGCGCATAGTAAGTTTCGTTGAGTGGTAAATATGCGATTCGTGCAGAATGTTGAAACTCGAAACACACAGGTCTTGTTTCGAGAGGGTGACGGTCCTATTTCATCCTGTCCGCTCATTGGCTGGCAGATATTCCCAATGGCAATTGACAAGGCTGTCATGTAGTGATGTTGTCCGTGAGTCTCAGGCGTAATGTCAGCCTTGTGATTGGCTGCCTTCTCAGCCTTCCCGCCGGGTGAGGCAACATCAACATCGCGGGAGCTACTGTACGTAGTTCGTCCTTCGTAGCTCTCAGTATATCTAAAGACAGTCTGGGTATCGGCGAATATGCGCATGGGAACGGCGAAAGGGCGACTTCACACGACCGCACCTGAGACGACATATCTCGAATTATCCACTGCGCTCTGATCGCACCAGAAATGCCTCCGTGAGAGGTTAGACATGTTGCGCAACAATGGTCCAGGGGAAGATCATCAAGAGGCTCCTTGGCCAGCCTACGAATGACCACATCTCCGACCCAACCATCACGTATGATGCGCGTGCGACCAGAGATTTGCAGAGGCCCACCTTCTCCCAGGATGCCACCCATTCTACCGGGTCGCCCCTTACCTGTGTCGACATCTCCCCAACTGGCAACTATGCGGTAATAGCGGGAGATAAGGTCTTTAAGACCCTCAAGATCGAGGGCCCGAAAATTGAGGAGCAGACAGATCTGCGTGCAGCGATTGCCATCCCTGGCGACGGCCTGAGCGACCAGCTGAAGATTGGAGCTGTGCGTTGGGGCCATGGCGAGATTGATAGCTCGATAGTGACGGCATCGGCGAATGGGAGGGTCACAATCTACGATCTCAATCGCATAGGCAGCGGCTTTGAGGTCGGCCGTATAAAAGAGCACCAGCGCCAAGTCCATAAGCTGTCGCTAAACCCGTTCAGAGCGAATCTGCTTCTCTCAGCCAGCCAGGACGGCACTGTCAGGTTCTTCGATATAAAAGCCCCAACAGGGCGCAGCAACTTGACATTTATCAGCCGAGCTGTATTCAAATGCAACGCGGACCCAGTACGGGATGTAAAGTGGAACCCAACGCGAGGATTCGAATTTGCATGTGCAACAGTATCGGGGACAATACAGCATTGGGACACACGCAACCAGAAGGCGCCTCTTCTGAAGATCAATGCGCACGATGGCGCGTGCTTGACGCTTTCCTGGCATACTGATGGCGAACACATAGTCAGTGGTGGACTAGATCAGCAATGCTATGTATGGGATCTATCGAGAAATGCTGAGAAGAGGCAAAAGCCCAAGCATTCGTTTGCAACTCCAGCACCGGTATCTATTGTGTCCTGGAGGCCGCCGTCATGGTCGTCAACTGCGCAAGCTCAACGAGCTGCTCAGGTTGCCGTCGTTTATGACGATGTGAATTCATTGAAGACTCAAAAGTCTACGGTACAAATATGGGACATTGCTCGCCCAGGACTACCGTTTAAGGAGATTTCTAGCTTTGAGACATCACCAACAGCCTTGAAGTGGCAAAATACAGATATTCTGTGGACGGTGACTAGGGAAGGAGAATTCAAGCAGAGTGACATTGCATTCGCGCCAAAAGTTATTGACCGCCGAAGCTTGTCAACGTTCGATTTCTCTCCATCTGGCGAAGTGTTGATGCTGTTGGAAGAGCGGCGAGGCCGTTCAAGATATGTTAATTTAGGGACAGGCGAAAAGCCGGTTAGAGCAAGGCTGTCAATGACGAGCCAGAGCCCCTCAGGTAAGCTCAGTATCAGCCGTAGCGACTCAGAAGAAGATACGGCAGGGAGCTTCCTAGGGCCAAAATCAAAACCAAGCAAGAAGCATAAGCGCCATACTAATACGAGATCTGCTACACCTCTCAGTACTACCCCGCCATCTGCAGGAGACATGGCATCTGTGATGAAGTTGGAAGAGTCCATAAATATTACAGGGCCATACAAGCCATCTCAAACGATGGCTATTGGCTATGCACCGTCTGCTGTGCATCGAGATGTATTCAAGTTCCTCTCAAGCGCTTATTTGCAGCGAATAGCCAAGGACCTACAAGACGCAGAGGCTGCTGGCCCAAAGCGTGCTCCTATCCATGAGCGCATGGCTGCCATTATGGAGTCATTTGCTCGAGCTGCAGAGCTAGTTGGCCAATACCGTCTATCCCAGACCTGGAAAGTTCTTTCCTATTCGATAAGTTTGCTCCTTATCAGAAGAGCGAATTACCATCGAGAACTGCGTCTTGTCGAGGCTGAAAAAAATAAGGCTAGCCAGGCGACCCTTCAGGAGCAACAGACGAAGGATAGGCAAACCTGGGGACGACACCGAATACGTGTAGACAAGACACCGACGAAGCGGTCACGGCCAAAGTCACCTGTGAACCGAAAAGAAGGCCATGTTAGCTCTATCACAAGGAGTATATTGGCAGAGGAGGAGAGCACATCGGCAATGACTACTCCGCTCGCGAGACCAGTGAGAGATTCTTTGATTTTAGATACTACGACTCAAAAGCCACTCCCAACTGTTGACTCGGAAGCGTTCAGCCTTCCGGAAGCAGTTCACTCCCCGGAACAAAGTAATGGTTGGAGCAGAAAGTCTTCCGACGCATCTGCTTACGAAGCGGGCTATGACTTTTACGATTTGGATGCTATTGCGAACACGTCTCCCATCAGTATTGTTGTCCCACCACGGAAGGCTCCGTTACGTTTAGACGGTGGCTTTGTCCAGGATGGCTCCACAGCACATCCTGGGGGAATACTGCGACATGATTCAAACGAGAGCTTCCAAATGTTTTCCACGTCGGCAGATTCGCAGTTAAAGTCGTCGTTTGCCTCCGACTCAGTTGGCCACCGATTTAAACATAAGGATGAGTTGCAGCCACCCGAGCAATATGCAAGCTGGGACAGCAGTGGCCCAGCATCAGAGCGCCAGAATGCGGAGAGCTATAATTCCCAAGATAGCGGCATACCAGATGATAGTTTACCAATCAGAAGCGGGCACGATAGCCACCGGTCTCAAACGCCTACACCCTTCCCTCTTGAACAACCCTCTTTGCCATCCACGGATGAAAGCAAGATCTCAGAAAACTCAGATACTGAGTCAGAAGACGAAATTATATCCATTGGCCACCAAGATCTCGAATCCACCGCTGATTCCTTCGAAGCCGTCGACCTTTCATCCCGCGAAATCCTTGATATTGATTTCGTACCCCAACGCGCCGATCCATCATTCACCCCTGCCGCCATAGACCCCCACCTCCTCATCCCGCGCACCATCACTTTCGAAACTCAAACCTCCTCCCTCAACGCGGCCATCATGGTGCTCCTCCTGCTCCCCCACCTCCTCCCCGGCACAATCGACGAGTTACAAGCTCCTGCCATCTTGTGCCAGTATCAGAATCGCCTACAGAGCATGATGCTCTTCACAGAGGCGGCGCTACTCCGCAAGCTATCATATCCCACTTACCCGACCGTCTACGGCCAGGGCCAGGCAAAATGGGGCATGGATATTGGATATTTCTGCCAGACGTGCCGGCGAGCACTACGAAAAGACGAGAATCTTGAAGTTGGCAAGCGACTACTGCGCTGCGAGCGGTGCAGGACTTACCTAGATGGATGCACGGTTTGTCGGCAGCAGGAGGAGCCGGAAGTGGCAGAGTTGGAATTCGGTGGCGATGAAACGCTGCCGGGAGGCGGGAAGGAGGTGAAGGTGCAACCAGCCGGGAAATTGTGGTGGTGGTGTCAGGGCTGTGGACATGGTGGGCACAGTGTCTGTCTGCGGGCATGGCACTCAGGACCGCCGACGCTGGAAGGCTCGGACGCCAGCGATGGGTGTTGTCCGATGGAGGGGTGCCTACATCCCTGTCTACCGGGCCGCTGGCGAGATGAGTGGTCGGTGGGCAAGGCCGTTGTGCGGTACGACGAGCTGAGTAAGCTTGTTAAGGAGGGGACGAGGGGGAAGAGGGCTAGTATCAGTAGCCTTGTTCGGCGTGATGATAAGGAGATCAGGATTAGTCGCGCGGTGGAGCAGGTTAGGGGGACGTTGAGCTCGGGCGGGCCCGGTGTAGCGGGCGCGAAAAAGAGCGTTAAGGTTGTGGCTCCTGGTGAGGAGTAGAGGGGTATATGGTCCGGCGTTGGTTGGCATGGCAGGTGTATATTTATATCTGGGCTCCACCAAATGTGTTTGAACCGGTTAGATGTTATACTGTATTATTTAACGGCTAATGTGTGGATGTAAAGGAGGTAAAACTCCGAGAAATAAAGCTTTATCATTACGCCCTGTCCGATTGCCGTGAGAAATGTATAGCTTTGGTGATAAGAAGTCGACTATCCGTTTCGATTCTTTCGCTGGGCGACAGCAAGAACAGAGACACCGGCGCACGGTTACTTGAGGCGAGGATGAAATTGACCAAGGCTCACTCCACAATATGAGGTTGGTAAGCTCAGCTCCGGGGGTTGTCAGCCCTACGAATCTAAACTAGAGAACTTGGAGATCTTCAATGCCTAACCTAAAGCCATGGCTGGCCCAGGTACCGGCCATGCTTGCTGTATTCGGACATAATTTAGCATCTGACATTCCGGCGGTTTATACCTTATTTTGTCGTATGTTTTACACTGCACCAATGGGATGAGTTATACAACCGTATGTTGCATATGTCTCAGATTTCCCAACGCCTTACTTCGCTGAACAAGACTTGATAGGCCTCTACGTCGTAAGGCAGACGTGTGATCATAAGGAAGCTGAGAGTGCTCACTGGCCCATGATAACTGTAGCCACGCCTTGGACTTATTAAGGGGCCTTGTTTAACCTACGTATCTAGTTCAACTAGGCGGAATATCCCGCTGCTCCAGTTGCGCGTTGCCTCTATGAGGGTGATAATAGGTCATACCTTGGCCGAAAGCTGAATATCAAAGAATAAGACGGGATAATTATTAGAACGGCTAAGCATCAGCATTACTAATAGTTTTTGTAACGCTTCTTTACTGTTTGGGAAACCTCATTGGATATCTAGACACAAGGAACCTTGATCTTGTGGCGGTTGCAATGTCATCTTAGCTATCTATGGGGCAGTCGCAAAGCTTGGCCGGCGTATGCGGAGTATATACTGAAGTTCGGGCTATCCTGCGAAGAATGTCACTTGTGATCCGAATATGGAATCATTCGTCGAGTTTAGGCCTTTCTGTGCGAGTTGTCCGTTATTGACTGTGAAGATCAGGTCGGTGTAAAAATGGAGAGGTGAGACCTGAGAGATGAGTAGGCTTCTTGGAATATAAATAGGGAGGTAATATCCAGTTTACCTGCTCACTTCTCACAAGACATCAAACGACAGATTTATACAAACACGTAGGTGATTCATCTCTCAAAACCTATATGAGGAACCGATTCTCTGTGCTATTCGACCTTCACTTACTGGATCTAGAATATAACAACAAAGTTCCTCATACAAAGCAATTCAAAAAATGCATTTCTCCGCTATCCTCGCCACCGCCTCCGCGCTCCTCAAATCCGTTTCCGCCGTCGGCGTCCAAGTCTGCTACACGTCTCCCTTCAAGGACTGCAAAAGTATCACAGCTGGCTCAGGGCAGTGCATCTATGTCGGCGATGCCTATAACGACCACGTCTATTCTGCAAATGCATTGTCTGATACCCGCTACTGCGACTCGTACAGGGACGTCAATAATGGCGCCTGTAGTGGACTAATAGTGGGGGGTATCGATCAAGCCGGGTACTCGGGACTGACGGATGGGTCAAACACGAGTGGGTTCGTTTGCTACGCTTAAATTGTACAGCAAGTCATGCGAATATGTGCGCTGAAAGCACGGGGAATACTCCAGCACATGTCATCAGAGTGTTATGGTCCTTGCTTCTTTGTTTGATTTGTTACTGTTATAACGAGGCTACAACCACACGCACCGACAACGTGAAGTGGGAGAAATGTGGACGCGGAGGGAAGAAAAGTGATGAGATAGGCCCTTTGTCAATATAAACCCTATCTTTGCCATCCGTGAAAATGTGCCTTAGCTTGTGGCTGTGACTATCGCATCGCCGTTTCAATATCACTTCCATGTTTTACTACTCTCCTATATCTCTCCCTAAATCGTCATAAACCAATACCGAGTCGGGGAATCCCACTCCATAAACACCTCAGCCTCCATAGCTTCCAATGCAACCTGCTTTGGCATCTCCATAACTAGATTATACGCATCCGCCATCACAGCATCCACGACCGGCGCGCAGATATACGTCTTTTTAGCCATTACCTCCACTCTTTTTTCTGTATCTTTTTCAAATGCCCCATCGGGGCTGAGAATCATATAGTACTTTGTATACCCCCCATACTGCGGCTTAATCCGCACCACCATCCCCGGTCGCAGACGCTCCTGAAACGGCACATCTGACTTCGTAGCCGCCGCGTCTCCCGGCAGTATGGCGGGGGCTGGCTCGGAGGCGGCGCTACGGGCGCTGCGCGAGTCAATATGTAGGCGCCATAGCTTGTCGTAGAAGGCGCGGGCATGCTCGGGGGAGATATCGGGGGTTTTGAGGCAGCGGGCGACGAACTCGCCTTTGGGGAGCTTGCAGAGCTGCGTTCCTGTTTCGGTGGGGGCGAGGGGGCCGGCGGAGATGGCTGGAGTGCCGGACTAAGGAGTTTGTGTGAGAAAGGGGGTGTTAAGTATGGGATGGGACGACTTACGTTCTTCTGGATCCATTCTATTAGGGCTTCGTGGGACCACGTGCTTGGTATATTGACATTGTAGGGCGCAGGCTTGGTCTTTGGGGCCGGAATTCGGAGGAGCTCGGCGTATCGCAGCGTGTTCTTACTCGGTCCCGCATCTGCTGCGTTGGGTTTGACACACGCTAGGATGGCGGTTTTGCAGTAACGATCACCCTTGACGTCGAAGACATGCTTCAGAACTTTCGTCAGGACGCTGCTCCGGAATGGAACGTGGACATTCATTGCTCTCTTGTTTGACGCCACACCATCCGTCATATTCCACATCGCTCTTCCCCGGATGCAATCCTTTAGCGTTGACAGAGACATGTTGATGTCTCGAGTCTCTTTCATGCGGTCTTTGGAATGCTCCTTGACGTCTCTGTCCACCTCGCTCCCGGCGAGATCAACAAGAAATAGCAGGCCATCTGGCGCATCAGTGACGTCTTTATTCACAATCCTGATACGGCAGACCGCATGAGAGCGGGAAGAGCTGTCGTTCTTGATAGTGGCTGCCGTCTTTCGGAAAGACATACTGCGCTCAATATGCGAAAGAAGTTCTTCAGCAGTGGCCGGCTTTTCCTCGATAGCACCTACGAGTTGGGACTCGCCAAAGGCATCTTCCATGACAACAATCTTTCGGCGGTCATTTAGGAGGTCTGCAGACGTTAGAATCCGAGGCTTTTGATCTGACCACTCGATAATGAGCTGGGTGGTGGGGAATTTACCGAACGCTTCTTTTCCAACGAGCTCAAATGCGCAGATGTAAACGTCCCGGCTTCCTTCAAGTTTGCCATTCATAAGTTCGGCAGCGGCCAGCTTCACCAACTCGCTTACGCTGTGCGTCTTTCCGGATCCTGTCTGACCGTAGGCAAAGAGAGTACTGATTCCACCTCCCCACGCCCATGGAACCAGCGGCGCAGCAAGGTCATGGTAGACATCCGCCGACGTCTGGTCTGGGCCGTACACCTTGTCTAGTCGGAAGCTAGATGACTGCGAAGACTCATTAGCACCCTCACCTTCAGCTAGGAACAAAGGGGTCCCGGACATTTAATGCTGCCTGTCCATTGACTTTACGTCGTAACTCGTGGACATCTGCGCATCCTTCTTCAGATCGGGCGCAAACGCCAGCAACTTCGTGGTCCTCAATCTCTTTCGGGAGTAGCGGCCGGATACGTGCGCCTATGGATGTATCTCCACCCGACTCGGAGCCAGCGCTCGAACTTTGACTAGACGCAGGTTTGAAGGCAGCCACCTGCTTAATGTACGAGTCTCTGTTTTCCTCAAAAAAAGAGTCCATGATGCATATAAATAACGAAGATATTGATCTGGTTTGGGCTTATAGAGGAAAATTGAAAAGGGGGCTGTTTGTTTATAAACAACGTGCCGTGTTAGGCAGCCTTTTTTGGGCTTCGGTAGCGACCTTGGCGGTGGCAGTCGTCTGTGCTTTTAGGCGGCTGCCTTGGGGATTTCGCTCCAGAAAAGAAAACATCACTGAATTGAATTGAATTGAATTAAAATGAAAATACTTTCCCAAACCACTGCAAGTTCTTAGGGAGGTCCATGAGACACCCAGAACGACGACGGTCGTTGAAAAGCGCGGTCGCTAGGGGGACGGAAGCTAAGATAAGCTCTTGCCAATTACTTGGCGGGGTACCTTAACACTTGGCCTTCACCTGACGCACAAACAAGCTTTGAGGGAGGGTGCTTGGAAATGCGCCTGATATCGACCTACAAGAAGCCGTGTATCGCATGTAGAGATAGATCAAAGCAAGAGGATAGTATTACTGTAGAATCGACCTTTCCGTTGCAATCGTCCGATTCGCATGGCTGCGCTGCTTCCTGATTCGTCCGATCGCTTCGCTCGTAAGTAACCACCAAAGGCACATGTTATTGCTCCTTCTGCGGCACCTCTTGCTTTGGTCTCAAAGTAAGATCTTACATCCGCTTTCATTTTTTTTCGGCTGTTGTGTCGGAGGAAGGGGCTATACCGAAACCGATATTAACGCGGATGGCGTATGTGGGGGCTAGGACTACTGCGGCTTACTACAGAAATACTATCCCCACTGACCACGAGGGCGGCAATTGGTATGGTAATTTGATTGTCCTACCGTGAGACGCCGAGATGGCTTACATTTCTGACAATAGATGGCATCGAGACTGTGATATTCTAAGCCGACAAAGCCCTCCACCGACCCTCTTGCTACATGAGGTTACAATAGATCCGAAGTATCCAACGAAAAACGACGCGGCAGCAATCCGACTGGCCAGGTGAAGCACGTCATGAGCAAAGGGTTTCGATTCTTCCAAAACGGGCAGGTCGCTTTGGCAAAGTGATCGGCGGTGGGGTTCCCGTGATGTTCCAGGGTCTAACTTCTTCGTATACCAAGCACCTCGACATATGGCTGCACGCACGCGATGCGATCCTTGCAATAGGTAGAACGGAGGACAATGGGCTCCGCGGATATTAAATGTCTGCTGGTCCCCCTTGGGGGATCTGCTCTCTGCAAGCTTTGCCCATCACTCACGCCTTTTCAGCGAACTATTAGCTTGCACGCGCGCGTCTGCAATGGCGTTCTCATCACTGCGCAACAGGTTCCTCGGTAAAAGTACCCCGAGCGCTGATAATCCAGTGCCCGAGTCTGATAACCCGGTGCCCGTGTTTGAGAAATCGAGCGGGGAAACAGCGCCTGAGGCGGATGCGATTGGGAATGGTTCTACCCTGTCCAGCGGCGAGGTCATCTTTGACTCTGAGAAGGGACCCGTCATCATTGGGCGAGAGGGGAGTGATAGCGATGAGCCCTTTGCCGATGACGACCCGGTGCTCAGAGATATTCCGCCTCATGTGCGACGTATTGTCAGTCTGACGGATGATCCGACCCTACCTACTCTTACCTTCAGATACTTCATCTTGGCCATCTTCTTCGTGGCACCAGGTGCCTTTGTGTCGCAGTTATCCAGCTATCGTACGACGTATGCGCCGTACTCTGTGTTTTTCGTACAGATTTTGTCAAACTACCTGGGACTCTGGCTGGCCAAGATATTACCTGAAAAAACGATAAGGCTGCCATTCACAAAGTACGGATTCAGCTTGAATCCCGGGCCGTGGAATTCAAAGGAGCATGTCCTTGTTACTATTTCGGCTGCGTCAGGGGCGACGTATAATCTTGCATAGTATGTCTGCACATGTCTACGGACGATGGCCGCTAATCAGTAAACAGCGGCCCGATTTCAATGGCAGAACTATACTTTGGTATCAGAATCAATCCTGCCGTTGCCATCTTCTTCATGTGGGCAGTGGTTTGGGTTGGTTATTCATACGCGGCTATTGCGCGCCAGTTCTTGCTCTATGATCCGCAATACCCATGGTTCTCTGCGTAAGTTTCCTAGGTAGATCGAGAGGCAAAGTGCTGACAGGACAGGTTGTGCCAAACTGCCCTTTTCGAAACACAGAAAAAGCAAAACGCAAACCCCACACGAGTTTCCAGGAAGCAAATGAAGGTGTTCTTTTTTTCACTCGCGTTTATCACATCATGGCAATTTCTCCCCGAGTTTATCTTCCCAATGCTGGGTTCCATGGCGTTCCTGTGTTGGGTAGCCCCAAGAAATGCTACAGCAAACTTCCTCGGCTCTGGTTTTGGTGGAATGGGCCTATTGAATTTGTCATTCGACTGGTCCAATCTGAGCAATCTTAGTAACAGCGGCAGCTTGTTCGTCACACCGTGGTGGACGCAAGTTAACATCTTCCTTGCCTATGTTGTTGCCTGTTTTATATTAATTCCAGCTGCAAAATGGGGTGGTCTTGGCCAGTGGAACCATAAACTTATGAGCAACAGACTCTTCACAGGTGATATACCTCCCATAAATAGCACGTTTTCGAAGCTGACATTTTGTAGTCGATGCAGAGCCATACCCTATTCTAGAGTTGATGACACCACAAGCGACCTTTAACGAAACCGCTTATGCTGAACATGGCCAGATTTACGTTGGGACCCAAGTGCTATGGAGTATGTTTTTTGACTATGCAAGCTACTCCTCTGGCGTTGTGTGGCTGCTGTGCTTCGGGTACCCAACAATCAAGGCCACCATCGATAAGCTGCGTGCCCGACGACGCGCAGGAGGCAAAGAAACAATCAATCACCAATACGATGACCAGCTGAACATTCTTCAGCGTTCTTACGAAGAAGTCCCATGGTGGTGGTAAGTGAAGCGGCGCTACAGTTTATCAACCACTGACACAACCCTAGGTATGCATCCCTGTTTCTGGCCTCATTTGTGATTATTATCACCTGTGTAGCAACGGGACAGCTGTTTATACCAGTATTCACGGTTTTTGTAGCCCTAGCAACTGGCGCAGTAATGGTCATTGTAAGTAAAGTATGACCTTTGAAGCCGGCAACTTGCTAATTCCAGATTTTAGCCATTGGGGTGGCTATATGCTGTCTCTAATTACCAACTAGTAAGTTATTTTGACCTAAACTGACCATGCGGGCTCGATACTAATGAACTACAGGCGATCGGGACCGTAAATGAACTCCTTTACGGCTTGATGGTAAACGCTGTAAATGGAAACCACAACCCGTGCGGGGCAACTGTGTACAGTTCCATAGCGGGAGATGCATGGTACAGGGCCCAGCTCATGCTGCAAGATCAAAAAATCGGCCACTATATGCACGTCCCCCAGCGAGCCGTGTTCTTCTCGCAGCTTTTCGGATCTTTCATTGGCATCCCTATTAACTATGCCGTTATTCGTTGGGCCGTGAAGACCAAGGCCGAGTACCTCAATGGGTCTAAAACCGACCCAACGCATCAATGGACCGGTCAATCGCTCTCAAGTACCTTGACAACGAGCGTACAGTACGTCTTAATTGTAAGTCACGGCATTCAACTATCTCCCAGGCCTCCACTGATACCCACCCGCAGGGCCCAAAACGCCTTTTCCAAGAATCTCTCTTCCACCCCGTCCCCTACGGCTTCCTGGTCGGCGCCATAGCCCCAATCATCATCTTCGGCCTGCACAGGCTCTTCCCGCGCGCGAAATTCCAGCTTTGGAACAGCACCATCTTCTTTGCGGGGCTGTCGTCCTTCTACGGCAACATCAGCACGGGCTATTTCAGCTCCATCATCGGCGGCTTTGTCGTCATGTTCTGGGCCTACCGCTACCGCTATAATATGTGGGCGCGGTACAACTACCTCCTCGCGGCGGCGTTTGATGCGGGGTACAATCTAAATCTGCTACTCATCTTCTTGTTTTTTGGCGCTGGGAAGGTGGTCACGATGCCGTATTGGTGGGGGAATAACGAAGATAGTAGTGACAGGTGTTTTGCGCTGGATAAGAGTGCGTAGATGGGGGAGGGGTTAGGAATACTGCCACCTTGGAAGTATCTTGTGTTATATGTAACGCCTTTGACGCTGTCAGCGACCGTGGGTTTATTTGAATTAGATGGGTGATAAGTTGGTCACATTTCGCAAGAATACAAACCAATAGTCACGCATATATGGTGGAGAGTTGATTTATATGGATTGATTAAGCTGATTTTCTTATTAATAAACAGCGAGATTAACTCCTACATAGTCCAACGCACAGCTACAAATGCTCCAACAACCCCTAATGGCAACCCGCATCATACACCCCTGCCGCCCCTGGGTTCGGCCCAACCCCATTCTTCCATCCCAACCTTACCAGCGTCTCCCCCTCCAAACCATATTTCGGCCACCCATATTTCACCAACCCCTCCGCCGGATCCCTCGCAAACATCCCCATCATACCCCTCAAATAAATCCCCAGCCTCACCAGATCCCCCGACACCTCGGCCCCTCCATCCCCCGCCTCCACCGTATCGAAAACCGGCAGCACCTCGCTGGCATGGTACGCCCGGCTCGGCGGGTACGTCGTCAGCACCAGCTCGGCGAAATCCCCAAAGTATCGGTATCGGAACGTCGGCTGTCCCGCCGCGACACTGCCAGCCGCGCGCGACGCCGCAGGACATGTGAAGGTGACGAGGTTGAAACCGTCCCACTCCGCATCGCTGAGATACTGGTCAAAGACCGACGCGATGGAGCGGTGGTAGCCGGCTTCATAATCGGTATTTCCGATCAGGAGGGGCAGCTTGGCGAAGTTCCCAGCGGCGAGGCGGGCAGGGTAGTCGGAGAAGACGAGCTTCTCCTCAATGGTAGGCCAGAAAAACGCGGAGCCGTAGGGCTGGTTGACTAGCGGGATGGCGGCGGTGATGCTTGCAGTGGGTTGCGTGCGCATGCAAGCCATCTGTGTGGCGGGCGCGGTGGTGTTGTCACCGCAGCCGAGCGTGGAGGTCACGTTGTGCCAGCTCTCGGCGGCCGTTTCGGCCGTGAACGAGCCTATGGATACGGTTCCCGACTGCATAATAAGGCCGGAGGAGATGGGGTCGTCGGGGTAGGCGTAGGAGTGGGTGTCGATTGAGGAGCCGCCGGCGGACTGGCCGAAGAGCGAGATGCGCTTGGGGTCACCGCCGAAGGCGCGGATGTTGTCGCGCACCCATTCGATGGCCAGGCGCTGGTCGAGGAGGCCGAGGTTGTTGCGGTAGCCAGGGGCGCCGGGGAAACCGAAGATGTTGAGGCGGTAGCTGGGTTGCGGGTTAGCAAGAAAATGGGTTTCAGGGGTTGAGTGGGGGGGTACTTGAAGGTGACAAGGACGACGTCTTCTTGGTCTGCGATATACTGCCCATCGTACATTGGGTCTGACGAGGAGCCAATGGTGTAACCACCTCCATAGATCCAGATCAGGACCGCCTTGCCCGTCTCACCGAACTGTGGCTTCGTCCAGACGTTAAGGGTAAGGCAGTCTTCGCTTGAATCCGCGAAGCCGTAAGTCAAGTCGGCAAGGGCAGCAAGACCTGCAGCGGTGAAGTTCTTGCCCTTAGTATTTGGGGGCGTAGAGCCGCCGAAGACGTTGGCTTGGGGACATGAGTGGCCCTAGTTTAAAATTCTTAGTTCAGGGCATACGAGGGGGTGCGAGGGGAGAGAAGCATACGAATTTCGAGCCGTCGATGGGGGTATGGTTGAAATATCCCTCGGGGGGAGCAAAACGAAGATCACCGATGGGGGGTTTGGCATAGGGGATTCCGAGATAGGTGGAAACGTTCTGCGCGGAGGACGCGGCATGTCCAGAGACGGGGCCGCCCTGGGTATAGACAGTCTGGCCGACAGTCCATGACTGCTGAACAGGCGTGCTGCGTGCCGGTGCAGAAAGGCAGAGGATACCGGTGAGAAGAGCTTCACGGAGCCTCATAATGGCGGTTTATCAAGATTGGAGTTGAAAAGTAAATTAGGAGGAGAGTTTACAAGATAGATCTCTCTTCTACGCTGCCTGGCGTCCATCTTGGTATATATATGGCGAGCCAACTGCCAGTGACGACGTTTTGTTCATGAATCGGTAATGCTTACCCGACTCAATGGGGTGTATATACGGAAACATACGTTGAAACCGAGAAACGCGGTGTCACGCTGGGCTCAAGCAGAGTGGGCTGAATACTACAAGGCGGCCAATACCTGAATGCGTGCGGCTGTCATGTTTCACCGAGCTAAGTTGATGGACGGATGTTTAACTCCAATGTTACGCGGCACTTCGTATCGCGGATTCTTGGCATCGCGAACCCTAATATTCCCGCGGATCATCAGCCTTTTTAGGAAATGGGCTGGGGCTGTGAACAGATCTGCTTACATAAACGATTAGTTGGATCTTGGTTCAATTATAAAGTGTATATGGATGGAATATGGATGCTGTGCATACGTAAGACTTGTATTTAATAGGGATTAAGAACAGGAGGCATCCAATGTGAGAACTCGGAAATCGGTCTCTGTTAGTCACGTGATATAAATGAAAGCATCGGCGGCTTTCCAAGTCTACACTTTGATTAGATTTCATGAATCAATTTAATGACTCTATTAAACTGAGCTGTGGAATCAAACAAGCAACCCTCTTGCTACTAATCACGTGCGTACTTTAATACCTTCGGTCTATAGTCATCCCGAGTACGAAGTACGGCCCGTTAGACCCTAGAACCCTGGCAGTAAGGTACGAGAACCAGTGTCGCTTTCCCATTGCTCCCCCACGGCAAATACAAACCATGCATCTCCATATCCTCATCCGCTAAACATGGTCTACCTATTCTGTATTCGGCCAATCGGTAGGTTTTCGCTGGTCTCCTCTCGCCTTCTATCGATCCTTTCGACTTCCTTGCATATATGATTACACTCTACGTGCCTACACGTGGGCGCTTGTTCCTGCGCTTGTAGATATCGAGGGATGTTAGTACACAATTGGACCTTTCAAGTGCTGATCATCAGCAAGGCACAATGAGCACGTGGGCTTCTACCCAAACGCGAGTCGATACCATCAGCAAAACAAATCAAAAGAAGCTCGAAGCTATCAAGGTAGGAAGTTTGACGTTTTTTTAGTGTCTAGGTCTCAGGTAAATATAAACCCTCTCGTCGCTCTTTTCTTTTCCAGTCAACCTGTCACCCGGGTGGCGCTTCTTCTCCAGTTCTTTTAAGCTTCGCGATCTTCACAATGGCGCTCTTCCCAGCTGTCTTGGCTACTGTCATTTCCGCCTTGCTTCAGGCATTCCCAGCCAATGCCGCAACCGATGCGGCGGCCGCCAATGCGACCATGAATTCCCAGATTCGCCTGGCGTACGCCGGCGATACGGGCATGTTCGTCAGCTGGAACACATTTGATCACATATCCAACCCAACTGTGCATTACGGTCTCTCCCCGGAGGCATTGACCGAGACAGCTTCGTCTGAGGTTTCGATAACGTACCCTACTTCTCTGACATATAACAACCATGTCAAGTTGACCGGTCTTAAGCCGGACACGCTGTACTACTATCTTCCAGGTCACCTTTTGACCGCTACCGACACGTCGGTCCCGTTTTCTTTCAAGACCAGCAGATCACCTGGAGATGGCACACCTTACACCGTGGCCATGTTTGCTGATCTTGGCACCATGGGCCCGCTCGGCCTCACCACATCCGTTGGCAAGGGCGGGTCAAGTATGCTTGAAATTGGTGAAAGGAACACCATTGAGTCCCTGGAGGCTGATGCAAGCAGCTTCGATTTCATGTGGCACGGTATGGTTAGTTTGCTCCAATCTATTATGTTAACTTACGGTTTGATTAGACGGTGATATCGCGTACGCCGATTATTGGCTAAAGGAGGAGATACAAGGTTTCCTCCCTAACACCACTATCGCTGAAGGATACAAGGTCTATGAGTCTATCCTGAACGCCTTCTACAACGATATGGCCTCAGTCACTGCGTTCAAGCCGTACATGGTTGGCCCCGGAAACCACGAGGCAAACTGCGACAACGCAGGAACAACCGACAAGACAAAGAACATCACGTACGATTCCAGCATCTGCATGCCCGGCCAGACTAACTTCACGGGTTTCCGTAATCACTTCCGCATGCCTAGCAAGGAGTCCGGTGGCGTCGAGAATTTCTGGTACTCTTTCGATCACGGGATGACGCATTACATCCAGCTCGACACCGAGACCGATCTCGGTCACGGCTACATTAGTCCCGATGAGGCCAATGGAACGGAGGGATTCTCAGAAGGCCCATTCGGAATCATGAACCAGCAGACTGCTTGGTTAGAGAATGATCTGAAGTCCGTGGACCGCACCAAGACCCCTTGGGTCATTGTTGGTATGTGTCCCCTGCCTCCTGTTGATCACCTCACAATACTAACCCCCCAACCCAGCTGGCCATCGTCCCTGGTACCTTAGCGCCAAAAACGAGTCTGGCACCATCTGCTGGGGCTGCAAAGAAGTCTTCGAGCCCCTTCTGATCAAATACGGCGTTGACCTGGTCTACTCCGGCCATGCTCACGTCTACGAGCGCCTCGCCCCCATGGCCATCGGCGTCAGCGACCCCAAGGAGCTCGATAACCCCTCCGCACCATGGTACATCACCAACGGTGCAGCGGGCCACTACGACGGTCTCGACACCCTCGATGAGCACCACGACTACTCGCGCTTCGACCTTGACGTCGAAGACCACGCGTTCGGCTGGAGCAGAGTCACCTTCCACAACTGCACGCATATGACGCATGAGTACATTGCGAGCAGGAACGGCAGCGTGCTCGACTCGGCGACGCTGATTAAGGACCGCAAGTGTGCGTTTGGGTCGGGTGGTAACGGCACGTCAGGTAATGGCACGGTGACACCGACGGGGCCTACTGCTGTCCCGACTGTCCCGACTGGAGATGCTTTCCGCTATATCTTTGGTGGCGTGCTCGCTACTGTTTCGGGACTGGTTGCCTTTGCGCTTATGTTGTAGATAATATTATGCCACGCCGTCTTTTTGGTGAATTTGATCGGCATTTATATATAGTAAATAATAGAATTCTCATTTAACAATAAACATCATATTGAGTGAGGCGGTTTGTAAGCAGCTTGAAGACATAATGTTCTCACATATATTATTGGAGGTTAATTAGGTTCATCATTTTATCACAATTGTTTAGCTAAATTAATGTGATTGTGCACTCGTAGTAAATAATCATAATAATTTATATAAATCTTAATACTGTGTTAATATCACACTTCGGCATCGTTTATTTGTTGATAAACATAGAAGATATGTAAATATAACGTACTTCACTACCGAGCTGGCCACACCCCCGAGCTGGCCACTTTTCTTCGCGTACCTAAACTCTTACTTTCAATTGCATTTTTCTCTACAACGCAACATGGAGACACCTCGTAAAGATAGACAATTGAACCTTGCCCTCCAAGCTATGAAAAACAACCCTGCTTTAAGCGTTCGGAGCGCTGCTAAGATCTATAGCGTCCCTCGATCAACACTCGCAATGCGACGGGCAGGCGTTACTCCCCAACGCGACAGCCCGCCTAACTCTGCGAAATTAGACAAACTAGAAGAGGAGGCCATTAT
>JPKE01000570.1:0-16038 GCA_000750995.1 Pseudogymnoascus sp. VKM F-4520 (FW-2644) | reverse complement strand
ATTCTGTGCAATCTTGAGGGCCTACTAAACGTCAGATAAACATTTCAAATACGCGAAGGCGACTCACTCCTGGCTCGTCACCTTCCTGAAGCGCATCACATTTTGTAATGATCCCAACTGTTCGAACTCCAGCAGGGTCAGCAGCCCTCGCCATTCGAAAGACCTCTTGGTTGGCTAAGTTGTTCCGAGCATCTAAGACGGCCCTGGAAAGGTTAGCCATTACTTTGCTTTCAGGAGAGGAATATGTACATGATGATTGTACGCGGATCAGTGATGTAACGCTCAATTAACCCACGAATGATAGCCTTGTCTTCCTCAGTCTGATACTTAGTCGGATCTGCATAGAGTCAATAACATTCACCGTTTGTTCTCTACATTACTTACTATGAAATAGGCCCGGAACATCTACAACGCTCAGATTGGTGTGATGTGGGCCAGACAGCTCAATCTTCAAAATATCGTCTGAGAAGCGCTTCTCTAGGTCCTCAATATCGTTATTTGGCCCTGGGAGGCCCATGTGAACCGCAGCCTAGAATGTGTGAGATAAATCTTTTCACATTCGGTATGCTCACCTCATCTAGGATGGCCTTAAACTCCTCGGCGCGGAACTTTTCACCAAGAAACTTTGCAAACTTCTCTAGTTTGAGCTTGTGTGATTCATTACCATTCGCAGAAGGGCCAGGTATAATAGAAACCTTGACTGAAGTCTCCGGGTTGCGATGAAGAACGATTTGAGTGGCATGACGAGTACAGAGGTCACTCGCGATGGGAAAGTTTAGGTCTGTCAATCCCTCGAGCAGTGACGACTTGCCACTTGACTGATCCCCCACGACAACAAGCTGTATGTGTATATCAGCAGTAATACGCTTCATTTTCAGCTAACTATAGACTTGCGGCTCAAATACCGGAGGAAATACCTGTAGACGGGTATCCTACCTAGCCCGAGTCGCCCAGGTATTTACCTTACTTGGCCGGATCCCAGGTACTACCTGGATACTACCTGCCGAACACTGCGTTCAAATATGGTCAAGCGAAAGTTGCATGGGACATCTTCTTACGTTGACCTCAAGGTATTTCCCTTTAATTTTAAACTCTGGATTATTAAAGATGAGTTCTTAATAGCTCCTCCCCTTTAGACAGCATTACGTATGACCTAAAGTGTTATGTGAATATTTGCCGCATTAAGAAACCAGACAATATATAAAAACTTACATGAATTGTGTCGGTACTAGCGGGACTATTTAATATCTTCCCAAATTCCTCTACTTCGTCCACATCCTCAACATGCACATGCCGAAGCTCAATGCTATTAGCGTATACGATGCCGTAGTCCTTCACCTGTCTGAACCCTGCTGTGTCGGCACATTGCGGGCTGTGAGATATGGTTGTGCTATGGGGTGTTGGATGTCGGGGGCGAAGGGCAAACAGAGTGGGTACGTTGGCAACAACGGCGGCAGCAAACATCTCGACTGTTCCCCATGTAGTGCGATTAGCTTCACGGGTGCGGGAATGGCTATAGTTTTTATCATAATTTATAGGGAGGCGAACGAAGCCGATTGAGATGAGCATGAGGCCAATTGAGAACAAGCCCACGAGTGAAAGGCGTCTAGAGAGATTAATATGTGAGACGGAAGCGATGAAGGGTTGTTGAGATATCAAGTTATGGAGTTTGTAGTTTTTGGTGTGAAATGTAGTGCGTCGCTCGCTATGCTGCGTCGCTCGTTATGCAAGTACGTTACTATAACGTGTTACTTAAAGTCTTGTGTCTGAACCCCTGCTGTTACGGCTCACCCCACCATTAGCGCCAGACAAGGGATTGGTCGAGAGGATGCAACTGGGAAGCCACGACCATTGGTCAGAAGGACATGTGAGAACAGGAAACACGTGACCCCGATCCTGGGGAGATCCAGGATCGTATAAGTATCACCTAGGGATCGTCTGGGTTGCAGACAGGATCCATTTGGCACGACGCCTCTATATAAGCAAGTAGTTAGTTCTTAGATAGGAGCTTCGTGCTCAACTCAATATAGTACTTGTTATATACTGTAACGTGTTACTTGAAGCCTGATCCCCTGCCTCCTCTAATAAGTCAACCCTTACGCAAGAAACCTCTGTGCATCCTATCGTTTTAGGAAGCAACGTTACACGTGGGCTAAAGAAGTGCAAGAGCGCTATACTCATCCAGATGCGCACTGAGAAGATTGGGATAAGGGATTTCTTGTGGAAAAGGAACGTACTAGGATTTGACAACCCAGAATGTGACTGTGGCGAAGGACGACAAACCGTGGCCACGTCCTTCTCAGATGCCGAAACTATCGCAACTTACGATGGAGGGAATTCGGCATGAGGGGACGAATGGACCTAAGGGCAATCTTGAATGAGCCAAAACTAGCCATCAAGGCAGTACGATTCATGGAACAGACCCACCTCGGGCAATTTAGGAGGTGCGGAGAAGTGCAAAGAGTTGAAGCAGAGGACTGCGGGGAGATTGAAGGTACGGAGACAAGAGTTGGTTAGCAGAAGCGGCTGCCTAGGAACCTTACACTGAAAGTGAAGAAGCATTCCTTCTCATGCTATGTAAATAGACGTAGACAGGAGCCAGACCGTTCAGTGGAGGAGGTTGCTGGTCACGTTATGGTAATGAAGTGAAGTTGCGACTACCAAATGCGGTAAGGCGCACTTCGGCAACTGCGCTGAAACTGGACCACCCGGCATAGCTGCTCTATGGCGAGCGGCTTGAACCGTGTATGAATAAATCAATCAATACTACCCCAGCCGCAGTCATTTAATAACAGCGACCTATATGCAGTTAATTCCCGGTGTTCCTATTTGATCAGGTTGACACTCGTGTGCTTGGAAGATCAAACATTTGGGCCCAGCAGTCACATGAGAATGGGGTCAAATGAGGCTTGATGGCCAGTGGGTTCTTTTTCTAAACTCGATCTATTTTTCACCTCTTCAAGCTTCTAATTCATTTCATCCACGACATCAACATCGCTTTGAATCTACATTCCTTACGGACGCGTCTTCACGATGGATGCTTATTTTATTGTCGTTCTATACGTAGGTCTGCCACGGTGCATATGTAGACGAATGTTGATTTCGGACTACCAACCAAATAGGCAAACTATGCACCGCAGCTTCAGGGCCATTGCTAAATCAAGAAAATGAATGCTTCAAATCTTGTCTGCTAACCAGTCATCAAATTCATAGGGTCAATCCAACATTTCCAGGATGTTGTCGAGGCTTGAGGTTTGCCCTGAAGTAGTCAAGAATCATTGGCGTGGCATCAATGCTCACTGGCCCATCACCGTTTTTCTGGTTGTCACTATTTGCGGAGGTAGACGGCCAGCTGTGGCCCATCCCGCTGATGAGATAACCCGTTACAACGGCGACATTGTTGCAGGTATAGAGCGTCTTTTGGACATCGCTGTGCCCATCGAGCTGTGAAACAACTGGCTTATAGCCAGGTGCGCATCCGTTACGTCCTCCCCAGGCTGCGAGCCAGTCAGGGATCTGAGGCAATGGGCCACCTGCACCGTCACCGGTGGGTTTATAAGGAATCTAATTTTGTCAGTTTGCTCGTGGCACTGTCTGATATTATAGACTCAAAAAGCCAAAAGAGGGGTTTCTTTTCAAAGAGACGTAAATACTTACGGTGCTGTCGTTTGTGCCGTGGAATTCAAGAATTGGCAATGGAGACCGAGCCGGGTGGCAGCTATCGTTTGGATCTTCCACTGCGTCGGTATAGAACGCTCCACTACAGGCTGCAAAAGCAGCAAAATCTCCTCCGTGGCCTGGTGAGCACGCGAGGGTTCCGGTAAACCCTCCGCCATTGGACTTTCCAGCTGCATAAATGCGGCCTGAATCAACGCAGAAGGCTTTGCGGAGATAGGCAATCAGATCTGTGGTGAAGTCCTCATCAGATACGCCAGAGGTAGCATACGACGGTCCCTGCCAGGAGCCCTGCAAAAAGTTATTTCTGTGCAACTGAAATGACACTTTCTAGGGGGGGGGGTGGGAAGCTATGCACTTACATTAACTCCGTTCGGCCACACCACAAGATGGTCAGGGTTCCAACTGTTGTCATCGAAACGATCAAGGGTACGTTGCTTTCCGGAATTACCGCCTTTGCCGTGGTACGAAATAATCAAAGGCGTTGGCTTGTTCTATATCACCAACGCGTGAGCATTGTGCATCACAACTACTCTTTTGAGTCTTGCTGCGTACCTCATCATAGTTTGGGGGGAGATAGACGTCATAGGAACGTGGCAACCCTCCACTCTGAATGGTGTTACCCGTTTGGGTTTGTCCCTTATAATCGCGGTATATTCCACATCCGGTAACAGCACGGGCATGAACAGCTGCAGCATTCGAAGATTCTGCGGCAAACAGTAATGCCGCGCCCGCTAGTGGCCAGCTGATGGTTGCAAAGATCATTTAGCGGAGAATTAGTGTGCTGACTCAAATTAAGGTAGAGTACAACGGCCGATGGCTGTACGCAAGAATCGTAATTGGGAATTCATGTCGACCTTATATGCATGCTCCATGGGGATTCGGCGACGTGTTCCGATAGTTCACAAAGTAAGACCGAGCTAGGTGAGAATGAGCGAACTACAATGACCCTCGTGATGTGCAGTAGATCGCCCGGAATATCTCTAATCATTGATGGAGTGTTAGCTAGTTCCGGGGGAATGCGGCAGTCTGAAGTATAACGGACAGCATGGGGGCTTGTATGCGACATCGAGAGATCATTGCTTGATTCGTTGACGTGTTGGCGGCGTCGCCCAACGATGGCATGCATGTTCTTCGCTTGCATCTTCAGCGTCATGAATTTGTTATGGCTTGCAGTCTAAACCAATTTCATTGCTTTGGAAATCGGCTTGGTACGGAATATCAGCTAAGGTATTCACAAAGGTGCCAAACACAATGCCGCAAAGATACAGTACCCATCCAGGTACGTCTTTAACATACAAAAAGGGGAATCCGAGAACGATAGGCCGAGGCTCTGAGTAGCGCCCAAAGCCAAGTTCTCCTAGTGTAGAGACGGTTCGTTGCTTAGTGCCTAGGCTGCCCCGCAGATAAGTCCCATTGATGATTTTGGCCACCGGCTCGAGATGGGGATCCTTCGAGATGTCGCACCACGCGCCGTCGTAGTACAAGAGTGGCAGGAGGAAGTGCACGAATAATGCAAAGATGCTAGAGTTGCGGCAGTGAGTGGTAGAACTTATGCCGGTTATGCCGCCGAATAAGAACCGAGGTGGATCAACATGCGATGCACGCGGTAGATCCTGATTGAATGGAGATTTAACAGCGTGGAGTATCTTTTATTTCGCTGTGGCTGCCGAACCAGAAATAAGAAACTCTCCGACCCATAAACCCCAGTCCACTTGCATCGTCCCGCTACGAGTAGTTTCAGGGCAAGTCAGTTACCCCAACCCTTCAGTTACCCCAACCCGACATTGGCCGACAAACAGACTGGCCGTGTAGATCATTACCCCAGAGAACCTTATTATACGAATTCTTACGTTTTGCACCAAAATCTGACGATATGCCAAGATTGCTCTCGTCGTGAACCCCACACCCTAATCGGGTGAACGCATAGATCACCCGATTAGGATTAGGGCCTCTTCGTTCACTTTCGGGTAACGTGCACAATGGCGTAATTAACCCAATTGACCCCGTTTGACCCTGGCGCCAAAGATGACAAGCTTTTGGGTTGTGACGATCGGGCCACTAGTGCTCTTCGGGAAGGAAGCTCGTAGCGTGGTCTGCACAGACCGACGCCCAACCGCTCAACAAACACGGGAAATACGAGAATTCCTTCGCCCGCAACCTGGAACTTTAACCACTGATGCCAATGATTCATGCAGATCTTCGATATAAGACTTTATGGCGCATGTTATCTGCAGGATTGCGTATTCCTGCCGCGTAGTTTCTCGGCTCTCTCGGCCCAGCCACTCAACTGCGTACCCGCAACTCCGCTGTCCGCAGCAAATCAACCAGATGCGGTACCGGCGATGCTTGTTGGGTTCCACGGTGCAGGTATAAACTATTTTTCCATTTCGATGCTCTCGAAACATACATTTGATGCTCTCAAAACGGGAATTTGAACGCGCGACACATTTTCCTCTCAAGGTAAATTTATCATTTCAATCCTCTCGAAATCCTAACCTTAGACCTATATAATTAATTGTTAGAGCATTCAAAGGACTAACGTTCTTTTTTGAGCTTGACAGAACTTTAGTCGACGATGGACCGTTTTACATCTGCTACGGCTCAATACTCTCTAGAAGCCCTGACAGTCCCGGATTTATACGACTACTCATTAGGAAGCCCGTCTCCCCGCTCTTACTTAGCACTAGAAGATGCAGCGAACAGTTTAGGGCCAGTTCGAACCTTCTGGGCTGGCATCTATGCATGAAGGGGGAATTAAATGATGCGGATCAGCATGCACGACAGGCGGTACACGTAACCAGGCGGCCAAGACCAGGAACAAATGGGAAGAAGACAGCGCACTACTCGCAAAATCCAGGTTCCTGTAGGTCCGTCTCCTTTCCCCGTGAAATCCCGCACATTATTTCTTTCCTAGTTACCATGACTTGCGGAGGCGGAAAAAGCCGGGCGTAGGCAGGCCGATCCCCTCCGTTTACTCCGTAAGTTTATCGCGGGCCGATTTAAGTCGGCGAACCTCCGAAAGCCATATAGTTATTGTAGCTTGTCCTAACGG
The DNA here is from genome assembly GCA_000750995.1 of Pseudogymnoascus sp. VKM F-4520 (FW-2644). Classification (NCBI taxonomy): domain Eukaryota; kingdom Fungi; phylum Ascomycota; class Leotiomycetes; order Thelebolales; family Thelebolaceae; genus Pseudogymnoascus; species Pseudogymnoascus sp. VKM F-4520 (FW-2644). The sequence goes on along the minus strand of JPKE01000570.1, from coordinate 9,308 downwards.
ATTTTCCCGGGCCTACCACAGAAACAACCTCTTAGAGTCCTCTAGTTAGCCAATAAGTCTGTTCATTATATCTGATTTGGTTTTATTTGAAACAAGTGCCGGTACCACTAGGAAAAAGGCATCTCGCCCCTGAACAAAGTATATTTAGGGTTATCTAGGAGCTTTCTCGACGAGATGAATTATGTCAGCGGGCCGCTTACGTAGACATAAGTGCCGCTCTTTGCCCAGAGCACTATTAATGCTTGACCGTGCTCTTGGTTTCGGTGGGTCCAAAAAATGGGGTGTTCCTTCTCCCCATCCTTCTCCATATGGTGACCTGTGGGTGCGGGGAGTCAACCTGGAGAGGAGATTCGAAGCTCTGCTTAAAAGCTCTATCCTTTCCCACATGGTGGGAAGACTCTTTCATTCCCCTCTTGAGATACGTTGTTCTGTCTAGTAGAATATGTCTCCTTTTCGTGGGCATAAACTGTCCGTGGCCCAGATTGCCTTGATTGTAGCTCCTAGCTTTATCTTGTTCGGCTATAACCAGGCTGGTGTTGGTGGACTACTATCAGTAAGCTATTTTTACGAACTGAGACATCCATTCTTTTTGATCCTGCGAAGGCCTGACTTATAGAAAGCTTCCCGACTGGACCAAGACATTCCCTGAGATCGATACTAGCCACACCACTGGCACTGTTAAAAGCCATAATGCTACAATTCAAGGCGTTGTTGTAGCTACCTTTGTTCTCGGCGCGCTCACTGGCGCACTCTCTTGCATGTACACTGGCGATATTTTTGGTCGCCGTAAGAACATTTTCACGGCAGCCGCTTTGACACTTATCGGTGAAATACTGTGTTCATCTTCTTATGCACTCCCACAATTCATGATAGGTCGGACAATTATCGGACTTGGGACTGGTGTTCTCAGCGCCACTGTCCCTGTCTGGCAAGCTGAGTGCAGTTCTGCGGCCAATCGTGGAAAACACGTCGTGCTTGATGGGCTGTTTATAACGTGAGTCTCAGTCCTTCTCCAACAGCTTTGGGCCGTGATTTCTGACCTTGTTTGCGTAGGTTGGGATATACGCTCGAGTCATGGATCAATCTCGGAGCATCTCAAATAAAAGGATCAAATCAAGAGGCATCTTGGAGAATGCCATTGGCAATTCCCATATCATTCTCTATCATACTTATGTCCTGCGTCTTTCTCATGCCGGAGTCCCCTCGCTGTAAGTACACTTCATTCATGGCGATGTCACTTAAATAATTTTCTAATCATGAAAATAGGGCTTATCAAAGTCGGTCGTGTCGAGGAAGCGCGTGTTAATCTATCTAAATTGAAGGATGTCACTCTCGACAACTCCATTCTTGCAGCGGAAATAGAAGGCATCCAGTATGCATTAGAAGGGTCGACGGTGAAGAAAGCCAGTATGGCAGACATGTTTACCATGGGGCCGGAAAAGCTCTTCTACCGTTTCTGCCTCTGCATCATGTTGCAATTCTACCAGCAGATGTCTGGAAGTAATTTGATCTCCGTCTATGCACCTGTAATCTTCCAGCAAAATCTCAAGCTAGATAGCCAGACTTCGAGGATCCTGGCTGGAGGTACTCTGACGTGGAAATTCCTTTCGTCTTTTGTGGCATTCTTCACCATTGATCGATTTGGACGTCGCGCCTTATTTATGTTTAGTGGCGTTGGGTGAGTTTCCACTACTGATTAATTTGTTTCTGGAAATGCTGACTCCAGCATAGCATGGGTAGCTGTATGCTGGCCTTGGCCGTATCGACTTCATTCCCTACAGACAACAAATCCGCCTCGATTGCGAGTGTCTTCTTTATCTTTATGGTTAGTATCCTTCGGAGCACCGCTAATAAGCAATTCTGACAACAACTCACAGTTCAATTTCTTCGTGCCTATTGGGTTTCTTGGGGCCAACTTCCTCTACTGTGCTGAGATTGCACCAGTGAAGTTGCGCGTAAGCATGGCTTCTATCTCAACAGCCAACCACTGGCTCTGGTAATCTCTTCCTCTTTCCGAAGCAAGAATCCCCTCATATTCTAACTCTCCTCTAGGAACTTCGTTGTGGTAATGGCCACGCCGGTCGCCATCGCCAATATTGGCTCTCACTACTTCATCCTCTTTGCGGCCATTAGTTATTGCATTCCTCTCTCGGTCTATTTCTTCTTCCCGGAGACTATGGGCCAGAGTCTAGAACAGATCGATGCTGTGTTCAGAGATAACAATAGCCCCTTGGCAATTGTGAAGGCGTCGAAATTGCTCTCAAGGGGCGATATACAGAATATTATTAGCGAGAAGAATCAGGATATAACGAAGCATGTTGAGGAGGCGAAAATTAACAGAGAGAAAGATTCTGTGTAGATAAACTCATAGAGGAAACAGGCACGTCTAGTACGTAGGTATACACCTATCAATTGGTGGAGGAGTATTCTGCTAAAGACACAAGAGTCCATGGCTATGCAAAAATTTGCACGTTATTGGAAAGGCAAGAGCGAAATTTAGAATATCTACAATTGTATATTCAACGTTGCGGGGCTAAGGAGAGCAAGATTACAGAAAAGTGGCAAAAATCGACATAGCAAGTTGGAACGGCATTTGCAGCAGAAGTATAGTTTAGCAAAATCGTAATGTATGAGATGCTCATGGAAGGACAAAGACCAAACCACCCCTCATGATTGGAAATTGAGGATATCATCTTGTGACTTGTGTTAACTAACCTACAGGATACGAGGGTCCCGATTTATGAACCGTAGGACCTGGTTGAATTGCCTCTGTATCCCGGAAATGAATGTCATACCTTTCATCCCTTTGTGCGTATAGCACGACTCCAGCTCAAGGCGGCCATTATTGGATGGTGTTCATTGGTATCATTGGTATCATCGGATCATCGGATCATCGGGTGGGGAACCATCAGCATCATGATCTTCAGACCATCCAATCGACGCGAACCGCGAAAGTCAAAAGTATTGGTTATATGTTAGGGCCAACCTTCACATCCCATGCCTTCATCTTCACTTAAAAATACAAGTTATGAGCGTCAAATATATGCTTGACAATGCTGCAGGAAAGGCACATAAGAATTATGGCGAATCGCTACACACCTTTTTGGCATCTCTGACAACCTCCGGAGCAATCTTTGGGTTTGGTATAACCGCTTACATACTTCTTCGACTTAAATTCCCAGACTACTAGTACGTGGTGGTCCCATTTAGCAAGGAACCACATGCTTATCGCTAAAGCTACGAGCGAGCTCATAGGGTCTTTAATTCGAAATGGAAACCACGCCCGATGTCCCTACAGATGCTTCTTTCGCCGGTACCAGATCCCCATCTAAAACATGCATCTGGGTTTGAAAACTACCTCTTTGACCGCTATTTGCATACCATAACAAGAATTTTCACTACGTTGGGCTTGATCATAGTGCCCATCCTCATTCCTTTAAATATCGTTCATGGCAAGAACGAGCCTGGAGGTGTGAAGGGGTTAGATCGACTAAGCATTTCGAACATTGGAGTTTCGCACACAGACACATACTGGGCGCATCTTATACTCGCAATATTGGTGGTTGTTGCGGTCTGTTATATCCTTCAACAGGAGCTCCGGGATTATTCTAGGATTCGAAGTATCTTAACAGCATCAAAGTGCAATGATAGCTCATCTCTCCTCATCGTATCGAGATCAAATGGGCAGCAGCTCTCCGTCGATGCAATCGAGCGGCACTTCCACAGCATTTCTGGTGGAATCAATAGTATACTAATAAATCGAGACTATAGCAGCTTACATTGCAAGCTACTACAACGAGATGCGTTTATAAGCAATCTAGAGGTTGCTGAGACGCGTCTTATACAAAAAGCAAATTGTCCAAAAAATCATCGGACGCTATATGGAAAGGGCGAAAGTTACCCCCATTCCTCACCGCTATGGATGAAATACCTGTTTCAAAAGGATCGTCCATCAACACGGCTTCCAGCGTTTTCATGGCTGCCTGCTTTGCCGTTTATCGGGGCCAAGTTCGATGCAATCGATCACTTTCGTACAGAAGTTGCTCCGTATAACATTGAGATACAGCGGAGTCAACAGCATTCCAATGAGTTCCCTGAGGTGAATTCGGCCTTTGTTCGGTTCAACAAAGATCCCTAAACGCGTGTATTCAATCGCATAGTTGAAGAACCGCTTCGCAGACTAAGTCCAAGAAACTGGGTCAAGTTGACGATATGTTTCGGATGGCCAGCGGCCGTCTGACTCCTGCGGTCTTCTCTGCAATTCATGCGGCTCTCAAGACGTTTCGTGAAGACAGGCATGTGCGCGATAGAGGCAAGAACTCGCCAGCGGCCGTCCTTTCATTTCTGGGCTCAGGCCATGTCCTAAACCTTCGACATTTTCGATATGTCTCGCACTCAATATGACTGCACCACCGGGCGAGTATCCACAGGATCTCGCCCCGTTATTCACATGCAAAACTAGCGCGGGCAAGTAACACAGTACAGTGATAGTTATATTCCCTTTGAAGATGGTCAGTACAGCCGGCTTGAAAAATTAAGTAATCTACCTGGTAGATGATCAAGAATAACTCAGCCACAGAAAGAAGAGTCTGTAGAACCTCATAATACTTCGTACGAGAAAACACAACGAGTAACTCGCGCATCCCCCATTGCAAATCCTTTTTCCTGTTATCACGCGGTGCAGAGCTAGGTCACCTTCCTGATTGCTCTGGTGAATTGTACCCAACCAAGCCTTCTAACATGCTTTCTCATAAAGTGCCTCGTCAGACAACCAGGACTTGAAAACGAGACGACCCTCTTTCGAATTGTCAAAGTTTGGGTTCCCAAGACATGCGAAGCATATTGTTGGCCTCTTGTCCGTCGTAGCCGACCGTATTGCATGTCTGAGCTTGGTATCTGCCTCGGAGTGTAACGATTTTTTGGCTTCGACCGTGGAGAAGTCAGGTGGAAATGGCGGACCGGCGCGACCGCGATGAAAGGTCACCCCCTCCTCAACACCGCAGTACATCGTCACGTCTGGGCACACAAAGGTCGTGCCAGAATCCGCCCTGCCGACTGTCGATAATAGCAAATAACTAAAGCATGTAAAACCCAGCAATGCTCAAAACGTTCTCTCATTTCCTAACGTTAGTGTCGTTCTAGCATAACGTGACTCTCTGTACCAAAATCTTTGTTCTTCAGTCGGCGCCCGTCCCGAATAAGTCTTCCCGGATGGATGACCAAAAACACAACCACCACAAAGAACACCAAGGATGCATCGAAGACGTATATGAACACTTCATGCGACGCAACAAATCCGTCTGCGCCCTGAGTATACTCGACTGTGCGAACCACGCTCCGCACGATCAAGACTAGCGTCACGACTTCGATGGCCCTAAAATGATTCTGCCAGTTTATCGACGGATCCTTGATGCAGACGTCCGCGGGTTCACGCTTGATCCGGCTCTGCGCATGCAAACATGTGAGGACGAAGAAGCTCAGCGCGATGACCTGGGTAATCAAGCCTCCGAGGAGAATCTTCTTGCTCAGCGCGATGCTACTGGCTTGGCCGGAGGCGGGCAGTATAGAGCCGATGAGCTGGCTTGCAATGCAGCCGACGTCGATGAGGACGTAGATTGCAGTCAGCCAGCGGGGACTGATCAACGCGTGACGGCGGGCATCGAGGGCGGTGAGGATGCGCCCGAGACTCATGTAGATGGTGGCGGCGAGGAAGGGCGGCGAGCCGAGGAGGAGGAGGTTCTGGATGATGAAGGGGCCGGCGGCGTTAGGGGTGTCGGATGCTCGAGCGCGGCCATAGTAGCCGAATGCTTCGCCTTTGGAAGGGTGTTAGAGTATGCTGGCATGATTGGAGTGGGGAGAAGAGCTCACCGATGCCGCCGAGAATAAAGGGTATGAAGTACCATGATGTTTTTGGTGCTCTGATTGGTTGACCATTATGTTCTAATTCATCTAAAATACAGGAGGGGATCGCTGACTATATACCCAGTCTCGATCAGGGGCTTGCAGTACTGACAAATTCAACATACCATGCCCGAAGTGATAATAAGTAGACCAAGTGACCGAGAGTGGTAAGCCCAAATAGCGCGACAAAAGAGTAGCCTGCCGCCTTGTTTGGTCGGTATTCGTAGAAAACAATATGGGTGCCGTTGACAACTGGTCCAAAAGGGCCGTCGGCGCTCATGGTAGGCTAGATTGGAAGAGATAATAGAAAGGAAGGGATGACGAAAGGAGAAAGGTATGAGAGTGCCGACTGGACTTGAATCTTGGAAGGGAAGGAACTGCGGAAGAAAACAGTAGGGAAGAATAGCCTGTAAAGAACCCATCTTCTCATGAAGGACCTGCGATCTTAAGTAAAGAGCTGTTACAGTACCTCTATCCATCTTCGCATAAGTTAGGAGCAGCATTTTTCGCATTTGCGGGTGCGTAAAATGCGACAAATGCTGCTCGATTTTTCGCATTCACATATGCGAAAAATTGACCAATCTGAGCATCGCTCTATATAGTCTCCACCAACCGTCTTAGTACCTGGACCGGCTCTAAACCCACAACGGTTTCACTATTTATAGTTAAGTTGGCATTGCCATTGTCTGCAGCATCACTACCGTTTTTGCTAAGACTCTCGCAGTACGCAATCAAATCGACGTGGACGCGTCACAGATTGACATGGCTCCTGGTGCTTGCGCTGTGGGATTCCGTGAGTCTCACTCTCTAATAACAGATGAATTTCCCGCCATGTTCGCAAGGATATCAGTTAATTCAACCAGCCTCTATTCAAGATAAGGCTTTTATAAAGCTTTTGAGATATTTGAACTGACCATGACGACGCAAAGAGTTGGTTCCTGAAATGGTGTGGAGCTACCCGGAGCTTTGTAGGACATGCGGAACGGGTCCGTCCTATGATGCGTTTCACCATCCTCTACCTCACTCACATTTCGATCTCTCATTATCATTACAAAAATTATATAATGTCCAATGAGCCCCTGACCCACGACAGGCTTGAAGAGGGCGTATTTCAAAAATCATCCAAGAGGCCCCACCGTAAGTCAAGGGATGGTTGCATCAACTGCAAGAGGAGAAAGATCAAGGTCAGCACCCAGTCCATCCACCATCTTAACTGGCGGCTCTGTTTTGTCTCCATTCTCATATGTGTTGGCTGCTTGAGACTGACGTGCTTAGTGCGATGAGAGCAAACCAGCATGCCTCAAATGCAACCAGTTCGGCGTCCTCTGTGCCTTCGCACGTGCTCAGTTATCAAGCGGATCGTGTTGAATTTGTCAGTACTGCAAGCCCCTGATCGAGACTGGGTATATAGTCAGCGATCCCCTCCTGTATTTTAGATGAATAAGAACATAATGGTCAACCAATCAGAGCACCAAAAACATCAGATCGCCCGAATCTCCCCACCACCCCATTGACCACGCATCCGACCCCTCTACACTTCCGCGTCGTGGCCGCGGCCGTCCACGAAGAGATTGGGCTACCTCCCTAAAACCGCCACGGACTACAGCCAGCACCAGCACATCCTCCCCCTCGAACGCTGCCCCATCCACGACCCCATCCACCCCCGATCCATCCCACTGCACCTTAAACGTCGCCGACGCTGAGCTACCCCTCCACTTCATCACCCTCACCGCCCCCACCCTCGCTGGCACCACCAATCCCACCAACCGCATCCACCGCTTCTGGTCCCACAACGTCCCGCACCTCGGCCTCTCCCACCCCTTCATCCTACACCTCTCCTTCGCCGCCGCAGGCTACCACCTCCTGCACCTGCACCCTAAGGGCCCCCCAACCCGCCGCAAGCATAGTGAGCAGCACGCCTCATCCGGGCTCAGCCAACTAACATCCGCCCTACCAACCCTCAACGCCACCAACGCCGGCGCCCTCTACGTCGCCGCCGTCCTCGTCTGCTACTGCACCTTCGCAGCCGGTCCGACTGGCCCGGACGATGTACTTGTTTGTAATGTAGGCAATGAAGACGCGGTGCCCTGGTTACCCCTCACGCACGGCGTGCGGCTCATTCGCTCGCTCGTCGAGCCGGGGGTTCTCTTCGCCGGGCTGATGGCGCCGCTCGGGCCATCTGATGAGCAAGATGATGGCGATCATAGGCCGGCGTGTGCGCGTGAGGGATTCCCGCGGATCGAGTGGGAGGAGGCACTATCTGAGTTGCGGCGTGTGACGGACCGGATGTGGATGTGTGTCTGCGCTCCTTGGACGCGTTGACGGTGATCTACGAGGCTGTGTATGGGAAGCGTGAGGGCGCGTATGAGAGCAAGCGCGAGGACCGGTTTTTGTTCGGGTGGCTGTATCGGATGCAGGAGGAATTTGTGGGGTGTGGGGTGCTTGCGAAGGAAAAGGCCGCTGGCGCTGGTAGTGCTTGCGTATTATGCACTGCTGTTTAGGACGATGGAGGAGTGTTGGTTTATGGATGGGTGGTGTGAGCATTTACTTGGGAGGATACGGAATATTATTGGAGAAGAGTTTGAGAGCTGGTTGCGGTGGCCGATGGAGCAAGCAAATATCTAAGAGAATGATGGTGAATTTGTTTGCGTCTTTGGCGTTTGATTAAACAGCAGCCCTGCCCAAACTACGTAGCGTAGGTGACGGCACAACCGCATAGAGGAGAGAGGTCCGATCCATCACTCTGACTTGCTTCTCATCCGCATCCAGCCATCGCTCAGCCATCGCTCTGGACGGAAAGACTCGGCGTCATCCCCAATACCCCCTTATCTCGCTGCGTCACCTACTCACTGATCCTAACTACCGTGGCCTCGGTATAGCCCCGCCTTTGGGCACGACGCGGTCGAAGGGCGTGCCAACGATGGGGTACATGCGTAGCGCTTCTTTGATGCAGGCTTGTCTGCTCTGCGTCAGAAGTTATTGCGGATGAGGCTGCGCGCTGTGAGATCTGCAGACGGGGTGGCGCAGCTTACAGGTAAGGTAGTTTCTGGCCCTGGGTAAACGAGAGGGTTTCGGAGAGCAGACCATTAGCGTCCGTGTCTTGCAGCTCTCTGACGAGTTTCGCGTAGGTGTAGGGGTTCTTGACGAGGTAGTAGAAGCAGGCGCGGAGACTGGCGGAGTTGGTATTCACGGCGCCGACGCTGTTGCCGCAGGTTAGCTCCTGAACTCCAGGTGCATGCCGCTGTGGCTACTTACAAAAATATGAGGATGTTGTTGATGAGATCCCGATCTGTCATGATGTGGGGGTTCTTAAGCTGCTTCTGCCGCAAGTACTCGAGGAAATCACCGCGCAGGTCTGTGGACTTCTCGTCATACTTATCTATTGCTACACGTGCAGTCTATACCAT
>JPKE01000567.1:0-13288 GCA_000750995.1 Pseudogymnoascus sp. VKM F-4520 (FW-2644) | reverse complement strand
ATTCTGCGGAGCTGGCTTAGTGCCTTTTGACCCGCAAGCAGTGCTTTCAAAGCTTGATGTGAAGTTACGGACTCCAACTCCCTCTAGACCGTCTACTTCCAACACCACCCCTTGGGTCTCCCAGACCCCTTCCAACCCAACTGAGGCTCTTTCACAAACAACACTTGTTCGAAATCGGATTGCCCGTCACCAAGGGAGCTCGCCAACTCCACTTTTTGAGACAGTTGTTGCGTTGGCAAAGGGTACAGAGCGACTAGCCCATGAGAACACCTTCTGTCCGCTGAGGTGCGCACCCTTCGAGCAGCTAATGAAGCCCTTAGCAAACGCCGTAGGGCTAAAAAGGCTCGTGTCCGTGAAGGGGGTGCACTTATAGTAGAGGATGCACAGGATATTATTGCACAGGAGGACGTGGATAAGCAGATACGACGCGACGTACGTGCGGTAGGAGGTAGTCGTAGGGAGGGGCAACAGTCTAGGCAGCGCTGTAGGATCTGCAGAAAAGCTGGTCATAACGTACAAACTTGTCAAGAAGCTGTAGATATATCTAGTTCATCTGATTCCTTTTAGTTATAGTTAATTTAATGTGTTGTGGTTGATTTATTAATATTCAAAGTTTATTGCCAAGGAAAAGTGCGCAGGGTCCTGTCGTGCGCAGGGTCATGTCCACCCACGTTATACTACTACCGAACATAGCGAATTATGTTATTTAACAAGGACAAAAAACTAAAAAAACGAACAACAGTAGGTATTGGCTAGTAGTCACCTATCTAACTACTAATCTACTGATCTTAAGCTTTTGTATAGTAGAGCAGACAGGGTGCCTAATTCTCTTAAGTCGATAGTTGTATATATGAGGAAAAGATGTGTTAAGGAATATATAGGTGCTCTATTAAAAAGCCTCCACTTATCTATTACTACTGCTCCCTAGCCCCCTTGTCCTATTATTAGAGCCACCCCTTAACTATTGAATACGGCCACCTTTGGGGATAAGGCACCGTGATATGTTAGCGTTGCCTGTCACGTCACTTAAAATGAGACTTGGGCCTATGTCTGGCGGTAAATGAACGAGTTTCTGTTAGTTGGAAGTATAAGAGATTTGAGCTCTCAGTGAGTGTGTGAGATGATACGTACTGTCAATGGTTTCGGTAATGGCTCATGCTAGCTATTAAACAAATGAAGAGGACTTTATCCGTTCTTACCCCACATATAAGTGTCTGGCAGTCAAACCTCACATCCGTCCCTTTTAGGCAGCCGAGATGAATCATGTATTTCTTACCGGGACGGCTGCTGTATGTTTTGGACAATAATAATAAAGTACATCATGTAACTTAAAATAGGTGAAATCTATGCCACCAAAAAATCCAATACGCTGGATAATACTGCTAAGTCTAATAGAAAAGCTAATTAGCGTCAGGAAAGGTTAGGACAGGGTATTGGGAGGCACGAATACAGTAACGAAAGTAAGGATTATTGCATTCTTCTTATCTACGTTGAGGTAGTAATACTTCATTCTGCACATTAAACTCTATTCCGAACGGAACCTCTGTGGTTCTACTACGCAATAAGTATATTTGTTAGGCGCCCACCAACTAGTACAGGATTGTCGACGTAACCCTGATCCCCCTGTGCTGCCGACATACAAGCTATTTTGATCGCCCGAGCATCTACCAAAGGCAGCCGCGGTAGGACCACTGATGTTGGCAATTGTCGTGAACAAATTACCATTGCCGGTATGAAGACAACCCGATTACTGCCGCCATCCATCAGGAAAGCCGCTGTACTGCTCACGCCAGGATAAAGGGCAAAGTCATCTGGAGAAACCGCACTGTTTTGGAAAAGAGTCGTCGCAGCACCTGCCTCGGTCTCGGTCGAACTAATGGGCAATCTACCACAGCTGGAGGCGACGGTGTTGCTGAAGTAAAGGTAACCATTCCCTGGGGCATGGATCCCATTGACACCACTTGCAGCCAGTGCACTGGCACTGTCGACAGCAATATCTACGGCACCAGAGTTGACATCCACCCGCCACACTACACCCTGCAGGTAATCTGCAACTAATATTTTGGTGCTACCAGGTACAGCAATTACGCCGCTCGGTTGAGTGGGATTGGAAAGGTCCGCAACGAGTGTGACTAGCGAAGATTGAGGATAACCTGTCATGTCCACACGCCAGAGCTGCCCACTCCCTTTGACAGCCGAAAATGTTGCGAAGCTGTAATCTAAGGTCGTCACATAAAAGATATCAGTTCTGAGCTCTGCAGGATTTGGGTTCTCGTTGTTTGCGCTGGCAATGTATGGCAAGTTGGGATATGGCTGGGGAAACAGCGTGATTGATTTTGTTGCTCTCGCCCTCGGCGTGCTGGCACCCTACTTACTCTGGAGGTATGGAGAGGCTTTGCGAGCAAGAAACAAGTTTGCTGCAGGGGATTTGACAGTTGCACTTCCCTAGCTCGGTCCTAGGTGTTGAAAAGTGGTATCATTGAGGTTGAAGAGCTTTTTTAGGCAATATATTATAGGGAAGGGCGCCTGAAGGAGTCCTAATCTAGCCTCACGTGAGAACACTAAAATCGCAACTGGCAAGATTGGCGCGCACAGGTTCTAGTATTGTATATCATATCGATGAAGATTTATCTTCCTTCTCCTCCTCCTAAAGCAATGACCAAGGTCGAAGACGACTGAAGTTCCGTGTCTGTATCATCAAAGCGTGTACACTCTACAGCCATATGAACATGGAGAAGAAGAACGATAATCACTACAAGATAGACTGCGATACAAATCATGTATTGCAATAGCCTGAAATATCGCACAACGGGTCTCAGAGTGACATGGAGAGAATGCAGTTCTCATTGAAGATAGATGGATATTAAGACGATCCGCCACATTCACTCAGCTAGTAGCTCAATATCAAAGTTCCAAAGTATGAGCGCCAGCCCATCCCCTTCAAAGCTGATCGTGTCCAACGGTCAAAACAGACTATTGCACCATCAATGATATATCAAAATAGAATCTATGGACCTGCGACCACGACCAAGGGTCTAATTGCTCAAGAAATAGTTGACTGCAAGAGGTTCGCCGAGCTTAGCAGTCTTCTGCCAGACATCCAGATCGTAACGCATGCGATGCCAATTGCTAAGAGGCTCCCCACCTGCCGGAGCATATTTCTTGCCATCGAAATCTTCGGGCTGCTCGAACAGGAAAAATGCATAGCGATGCGGAGAGCTTCCTGGCGGAGGAGCAGGTGCAATGTAGTTGGCGACAAAGGGCTCGCTGGGAGTCAAAACGTTGCTGGGACCTGCTTTCAAGCCTGGCTGGATCCAGTGCAGGATGGGACCGAGAACGTCAAATGAGGGAAATGGAGCATCGAGATCAAGGGCGACGACCATGTAGGTTGCAGAGGGGTTTGGGACAGCATATGATATTTCGGGGGCAGATTGAGCCTCTGTGAAGATGGTCAGATTGTGGGATTGGCGTGGACGTGGATTTTGGTACGGATGTGAGACTGAACTTACCAGCACGGGGGAAGTATTGCTCTGTTGTAATTGCCTTGCCGTTGATAGTGACACCCAGCAGCTTGGAGTTATCATTCTTCACGTCGCTGAGGATGCGCTTGACGGATGCGTTGGTTGGCATAGCTGTAGACCTTAGAGCAAGGATGCTATATGTTGTGGTTTTTAGGGCTTAGGCTGTCCAGGAAGTTTGCTAGAGAGCGAGGCGAAGATAAATAAGCTTTGGCTTGGCTTAGAGCTTGAATCTACCATAGTGCAAAGCGGAGGACAATTATAGGTAAAATGGATATTGTGGATAATGGAAGAAAACAGAACACCGACCGTCGTATAGCACAGTAAGAGAAGCCGGACTTACGCTTCGGGAATAACTAACTAAGTCGCGCTAGACATGGGACGATCCGGAGATATCGCACTAAAAAAGGCTTAACTCAGCCACGCTAGACATGGACGATCCGGAGATATCGCAATAAAAAAGGCCGACTATGCGAAACACACTATACTATACTATACAAGGTACAGACTATGCTAGCCCACGGGTAAGGCGTAGAGGCGTAAATATGAAAATAAATACAACTTACTGTTGAGGCTGTTGTGAGACGTAAATTATGGTGGGAAATGTGTGAAATGTGTATGTGAAAGTTCACACCTTCTATGTTGCCTGTTTCAAAATTACCCGTGCGTCACCTTCTGCCGAGATCGGCTTCGGCCTCGGCTTCGGCCTTGGAGCACGGAGCTCGGAGAAAGATTTCGTAGTATGTATAGAGTGCCTCCAGCCAAGTCCATGCCACCCTCCATCTAATCTAATCAGATTATCTGATAATATCACCCCCTTTTTGCGCCTTACACATTTTCTCACTTAGCACTTGGCACCACGATGGTTTCGGATAAAGTCAAGATAATCGGCAAAGCAGTTATATTTTACTTTCCCCTTCTTGTCAGGCTTGCTATTCAGCGCGTGGCGGCACTGCTTCATAGTTGGACATGGCAGGACACGGCGGATTTCAAGAATGTCGTGGTAGTAGGGGGTTCGTTCGCGGGAATGGAGTTGGTGAAGCGGCTAGCTGAGACGCTGCCGACTGGGTTCAAGGTAGTGTGGATTGAGAAAAACTCTCATCTTAACTATACATTTACCTTTCCTCGCTTCTCCGTCATGACAGGCCACGAGCACATGTCATTTATCCCTTACGACGGGGTGGCTAAGAACGCACCGCCCGGTATCTTTAAGCGCATCCAGGACACGGCCGTCGGGCTCACCAAGAACCAAGTGCTCCTTGCATCGGGGGACAGGATAGACTACGCTTACGTTGCCATCGCGACAGGTTCGTCGCAGCCGCTTCCCGTACAGGTGTTAGCCACGGAACGCAGCGACGCATGCCAGGAGCTGCAGGGGGTGCAGGAAACCATCAAGGCGAGCCAAAATATCGCTATCATCGGTGGGGGAGCTGTGGGTGTCGAGCTCGCCAGTGACATTAAGGACTTCTATCCGGACAAAGACGTCACGCTTATTCACTCGCGCGGCCAACTCCTGAGCCACTTTGGCAAGAGGTTACAGGACTACGCGCTGAAAGCACTGCGAGAAGAGCTCAAAATCTGTGTGCTGTTAAACGAGCGACCAAAGATGCCTGCTGGAGAAAGCATGGCTAGATCTGCCACACTGACTTTCTCCGATGGGCGTAAGGAGAAGTTTGATCTTATTGTAGGTGATGTGCTTGCCCATGACATCCCTCTTTCTTTCCACTAATATAAATACTAGATCGGCTGCACTGGACAGCAACCAAACTCTTTTATCATGACGTCTCTGCTCCCCGGAGCCATATCGAAGGAGACGTCCCGCATTCTTGTCCAACCAACGCTCCAGGTGGCCACAGCAGACGAACCAAACATAGGCGCACCAATATTTGCCTTTGGCGACGTCGCAGACCACAACGGCCCTCGTATGGCACGGGCTGGCTGGATGCAGGCCGGTGTTGTGCTCGACAATATCCTATCTATGATTGGTGGGCGGGCCCCATGGCGGATATATCATCCTAACGAGTTTATCGAGGGCGCCATAAAGTTGACGCTAGGGAAGACGCACAGCGTCATCTATGCAATTGATGCAAACGGTTCGGATGTTTTGGTTCCTGCAAAAAACGGGAGCTTAGACCTAGATATTAAGCGGGCGTGGAAGATGTATGGAGCTGATTCTAAGCTGGCTAATAAACCCGTTGGAGGGCGTATAGAAGAGACTGTTGGCAGCACCTGATAAGTGTAACAGCCGATTATAAAATATATTAATAATGGCTTGAAAATGTTTTCTTCGGTAACTTAGTTGTATTACTAAGAGGAACAGAAGTAGGTGGGTCCAAGGATAATCTTCCTCTTTTTATCGTTTAGATGCTATCAACAGAGTTCATACAGTTGGCCGTTTGGCACTACCACCCGACAATTAATCCAAAGGTTGTCCGAGGGTATACGCATGAGCGGATATATATTAGCCATAATAAGCATTCTCTACAGATTAAATTAGTGTTCGTTGACACTCGACCTAGTTCGGGTGAATGTTGTCCGTGATTAGACCGGTATTACTTGGCAAATGATGGCGATCACTTTTCTAGTTCTGACTTCTAGTAGTCCCTCCCTCTCAGCCGGAAAGTATTTCACCGTCTCTTTTCAGTATGGATTCTATGGGAAAGCGGGGTAGATTCAATAGTGCAGGCAGGTTAGAAACGGTGTAGTGTTGCGACTTGGCTAAACTTAGTTGGAGTTTCCACGATAGTAGTGCCGCTCGTACGCCTCGCAATTTAACAGCCTCACATATTCATAGTTGAACAATACATTGACAGCCGTGCTACGCTAGGGATAGAGAAGAAGTGGGACTATAGCCTTTCAAAATGGCAGCATAATATCTACTAAAATTATTGTCCGTAGACAGCTAACATCTCTGCGACTGCCACCCTTTTTACTTTGCCAACTTTTGTTAGTTTTCTAACACTCCCCTGTGGCGCTCCCCCCAACGCAAGGCGTGCCAGTACAATTAAATCCGCCCGGGTTCACAACATTGCCGCAAAGGTAGTCCGCAGCAACGGTGCCGTTGGCAAGGTGCAACCCAACATTGACCAGCGAAATATTTGTGCAGGGCGCCACGGCGCTGCATTGCAGACTCGCCACCCTCGTTGACTTGGTATCGCCGGTAAGACCGTCGATCTCCACGTTTCGGACCTGGAACTCCGAGTTGGTGCAGTTGCCCTGGCCCGGAGCACCGGAAAATCGCGTACACTGCGAGATGGCAAAGGCGGCACCCCGGAGGCCGGTTGCGGTTAGATTTTTAAGCTTCAGATCGGATGCGACTAGGAGGTGGACGCGTTAGTGGTGTTTACTAAATAGTACGTAGGCCCGAGAAAAAAGGTATATAAACTTACACCCGAGACCACCCCCGCCTCCATTGGGTGGGTAGCCGTTCTGGTCGGCTGTCCAGGTCTTGATATAAAACTATTGTGTCGTGTTAGACCTTTCAACGTATGTCTAGACGTTGGTGCGTGGAACTCACAGCATGAAGTGTGTTTTTGTATTCGATGTTTTCAGCCGTAACTCTCTCAATGGTCTCATACTGGTCGTTGTACTGCCCAATGCTTCCCATCGCAATGCCCAAGCCGTTGTAGAACTTGCAGTTCTTAATGGTGATATCGGTGCTATTCGCCTTCATCGACAAACTGTCGTCTCCGTTGTAAACAGTCCAGTTGTTAAAAGTAATGTGAGACGACCGGATGGTATCCGCTCCGTCTGTGTTAGCTGTGTGGCAATGCAGTTAGTACATTGTTCCAGCTGCCCTTATCTAGGCAAACTCACAGCTCTGTGCCCAGTTTCCAGTGTTGTTAACAAGAATGCTGTCAAGCAAGACATTGTGGGAGTAAATGATAGACATAGTCCTAGGGTCAATAATATTAGTACAGTGACGCCTTCAATTCTTTATCCCATTGCGTCACTCGAGATAGCACTCGGCTGGTTACATACCACATCTGGCTCCTTAGGAATGTGAGGCCGCGGACGACCGAGTTGGTGAGATTACCGAAAGTCACGGCATGTGGCCGGCCGGGATAGTTGGACGTGTTCGGCTGCTGCCTGATCCACTGGTACCAGTAATCACCATTGCCATCAAACGTCCCTGTCCCATGGCCGTTGATGCGAACATTGTCACCGCCAATTATCAATGCAGTGGACTGGTTCTGGTACCCGACATCCATCGAGTTGTTGAGCCAGTATTGGATATCAGTACTCCACTAAGCGAGACTAGATATCAGCAATCTAGGCGCTTCAAGCCCGTATCAAACCTCCCAGGGAAAAATACCAGAAGTGTGCCGTAGATATCAATGTCAACATCCTCAAGCCAATTGATGTCCATGACCGAGTTGACGTAGTAATTGGTCGGCTCGAAAACGACCCTCCCCTTCCGACCACACTTCTTGAACGCCTTCAGAATTGCTGGCGCATCGTCAGTCGCATTGCTGCCGCCGCTCTTAACTGTGCAGCTCTTTCTGTGATCCTTTTCTTTGGTAGCTACTGAGCCGGATACGGCCAGTAGCAGGGTTAGCACCGTTGGGATAGACGACCACATTTGAAAAGGCGTGCTGTTGATGCAAAACCACTGTCGAACCGAAATAATTGGGGAGGGCAGGTCTACTCCAAATTTAACCGTGGATGTCTCCTCATTATATTCTGCAAGGTCCCTTAAATGCAAAATTCGTGCATTGCGGCTCTCTTCGTTATTTCCTTGTCCGCCCTGACAACTTGCACTAGCCTCGTACTGCCATCTTTTAGGGTCGCGGGCAGAGACCTGATTTTACACGAATCAGAAAAGGCAATTACATTGCTTTGGAAAAAGAGGTGCATCAACCCTCTTTAGATCGCCAATCTTCGGCGTCGTCTAGACCGAGACTATCGTGCGGGGTTCGGAATCGTTGGAAGGGGCGGCATGGCACTTGCGCCGAACCGCGGGGTTGCGGGGTTGCAGGGCTGGGGCTGGGTTTGGGTTTGCGGGTAGCGGCGTAGCGGGGTTGCCGCGTTCCAAGGACATGCATGGTTGACCTTTACATATGCCGAGTCCCACCACTAGAAGCGAGCTTAAACTCGCGCACTTTAACCATCGCTTGCACAGTAGCCTTGACTACGGGAAAAAGCGCTCACACATATTTCTTGAGTTTTGGTAATATCGCCGTCTATTATAAGACAGCTCCACTACAGGACACCAGCGATGATGTAACTCGTCGATGTCGGACAAAATGCTAACGAAACAAAAGACAGAACCTCGGGAAAACTTTCCCAAGCCCGTACAATCTGAGCAAGAGCCATTGGAGAATAAATCAACGAGAAAAAGCTCACTCGACCTCGAATTGCAAAGTAAAGTACCTGACATTGCTATATGTAGGTAAAATTAAAGACGCGACGCCTCACTTTGTGTCTGACCTTCTGGGCGCTTGGAAGCGCCCTTGCTGGTTATAGGGAAGAGCTAGAAGACTTCAGATATAAATCATTCTATTTTATTGCCATGAGGCAAGTGTAGACACATAATCTTAATTCAATGAGGTCATTTTTCCGGCGAGAATTCCATCTCGCACCGATACCCAATGCAACGCGTACAGTTTTGGACATTCCAGCCGTATACTCTTTAAACTTCCCGCAGACTCAACTCCTGAGCCATCTAAGCCGCTCCACCACGTCCTCCAATCTCACCAATCTGCGCGGCATCGACACCAATCTCCGGCAACGGCCTGCCCCTCTCCGACGGCTCGGTAATGAACTTAATCATAGCCAAATACCTCAAGAACCGTCCGATATCCTCTCTCCCAATACCATATCCAACTCCCTCATCCACACCAGTCCAGCGATCCGCATCCGCCTTCAACACAGCCACCGCATTCCGATCATCCAGCTCCGGCGCCCTGGTGGTCGCTGGCAGGTCGTCCATGCAGAAATGGTACAGCGGCATCAGTGCGTGCTGCTCGAGATCCTTCTCCAGCGTACCGGCGGAAACGAACTTCTCGAGCTCCGACTTCCACTCCGCGTAGCTGACTTCGGGGGTCTTGTAGCCGTAGTACTCAAGGATGGAGAGGTACTCGCTCATGCGTAGGCGGGGATGAGCCGTTACGTGGACGACGTGGACGCCGTTTGGTAGGGGGTTAAATGCGGCAGCAACGACGACGCGCGCTACGTGGTTGACGGGCACGGCGTTGACGGTGTTGATGATGTGAGGACGTGCGGACAGCTGAATGCAGCCCTTGAGCATACGCACGAGGAAGTCGTCGATGTTGCAGACGCCCGTCTCGGAGTCACCCAAGATGTAACCTGGGCGGACAACGGAGCCGGAGAGACCGCGCTTTCCTGCCTCGCGGACAAGTTGTTCGGAAACCCACTTCGTTTGTCCGTATCCAGTGCCCAAGCCAGTCTTGCTACCAAGCATGTCGTCCGACTCGAGAATGGCGCCTTGGCCAGTGCGGGTCATATCGTCGGAGAGGTTGATGTACGTATCTGTGTCGAGAACACTGGTGGAGCTGACGAAGGAGAATTGCTTAGGCTTGCCTTCGTTGCAGAGCCTCAGCGCGTCTACAGTCGAGATGACGTTCGCAGCCATCATATCCTGGTATCTCTTCACCCAGTGGACGGTGGCGCCGTTGTGGATTACGACATCGACCTCCTTTCCTAGAGTCTGCCAGGTTGCATCATCAATGCCAAGTTGGGGCTTGGCCAGGTCACCAACAACACAGCTGAGCCTTGACGCCCACTCGTCTCTCCACAGGCCATAGCCGCGAAGCGAACGCTGCAGGCGATCAAGTGCACCTGCCAAATCCTTGGCACCACGTACGTGTGCGATGAGCTTGACGCTGCGGCGTGTCCGCGTGAGAATATCCTTGACTAGATAGGAGCCCAAGAAACCTGTAGCTCCCGTAAGGAAGACTGTAATGTTCTCCGAATCAGCGAGAGCTTGTGGGTCTGCTGTCTGGAATTTGGCAGGCAGGTTGTTCTTCAGCTCTTCCAGGGACTTAGAGTAAGCGAGGTCGGTCTCTTCGGCTGCTGCGGTCTTGCCACTGCGTGCTTCTTCAATTCGCTTGTCCACCTCGGCACTGAACTCAGACAGGGTAGGGAACTTGTAGAGACTGTTAATAGACACCTCTGCGCCCATCTCCTTTCGGACATTTAACAAGAACTGTTGTGCGAGAAGACTGTGTCCGCCCAGGTCGAAAAAGCCATTGTCGCGTCTGATAGTCTTCGGGTTAAAGCCGCGAATGAGATCAGCCCATTTCTGGGCTACTGTCCGCTCAGTCTCTGTAAGGGACTCCCAGTTCTTCAAGTCCTCCTCTGACGCGTCTTCGGTACGCTCCGCAACGTCGGGGAATGGAAGGTTTGGCTTATCAACTTTGCCGTTCGGGTTCAACGGGAGCTTGTTGAGGACTATGTATATCGTGGGGACTGCGTATGCCGGCAGTCGAGCCTTCAAATGGTCCCACACTTCGGTCGTCATTCTCCGGAACTTCTTGGCGTAGACAATCACGGTTCCCATCTCGGTTCCTTCGTCTTCGATATCTTCCACTCCGGTTGCAGCTAGCCAACGGCGCCATTCTGCCAACTCTGGCACGACATAGCTGACCAGTGTCGGCTCTTCGTTACGATCCCTTCGAACAAGCGTCTTGCAATCCCGGATCAAGGGGTTCTGGCTCAAGTTGCTGTCGATATCGTTGAGCTCAATACGGAAGCCACGGATCTTGACCTGGTCATCTGCACGGCCTGTACATTCAACATCACCCGACTCCAAGTACCGTCCGAGATCACCTGTGCGGTAGAGCCTATCTCTTGGCCCCTTGTAATACTGCCTCCACGGCTCATCCTTGCTTATTTTCTTGTCCTCCTCTACCCACTTCTCATTATCAACGAACCAGTTCATCAAGAACCTCGTTTCATTCAGAGTTTGATCCCCCAAATAGCCTTCGGCAAGACCGGCCGCCCGGACGTATAGCTCACCAACCTCGCCAACCCCGCAAAGTTTATTTCGGTCCTCCCTGTTCACAACCAACAGCTGGACATTCTCCATACCCTTTCCAGCTGGGACTGTGTCCTTGAGCTTCTCCAAACAATCCGCATCCTTCGCGCGACTCGGGATTTCGTAGTAGCTGACTGCTCTCTGGGTCTCGGTGGTTCCGTACATGTTGATGATGTTGGCGTTGATAGCAAGTCGTCTGAGGGCGCGGCAGTCCCTGACCGTCAACACATCGCCAACGAAGAAGACACGCTCCAAGGACGGGAATTCTGCCGTTGCACCTCCAACCAGAATCTGACCCATGGCTGGGGTGAGATGAGTAACTGTGGGCTTGTGTTCGCGCATCCACTCGGCAAGCTTCTCGTGCTGGATATCTTCCCTTGACGGGACCAGCAATTGTGCACCCAGGAATAGCGGTGTGAAGATATCTCGCTGAATCGGGTCGTGAGCTAGACCAGAAAGCAAAGTAAACTTGCTCTCCGATGAAAGCTGGAAGCGTTCAGCCATCCAGCCAAAGTATCTAGTCAAACTGTAATGGCGACCAAGGACACCCTTGGGCCGCCCTTCGCTTCCCGAGGTAAATGATAGTGTGGGGTTCGAATCCGGGCCCACGATCACATCAGGCGGCGTCGATGCATGTTGTCTAACGTTGTGGAATACATCTTTGCCATCAACCTCGCCTCCGGAAAGAGATCCATCGTCGAGAAGACGCAGTTCGGGAACCACAGTCTTCAAGTTAAGCTGCTCGTCGATATACTTCTGAACCACTGGAGCTAGCGGTCCATTCTCGTCGGTCGCGCTGCCAATCTTGATCAGCGCACGCGGCTGCGAAACCTCGAGGTAAATCTGCTGCCTCGCTGGCGGGTATGCCGGGTCGAGGACTGCCATTGTCGCTCCGGCGGTCAGAGTGCCCATCAAACTGATGACGAGGTCGACGGACCGGTGGGCCCAGATCATGACGACGTCGCCATTTGTGACGCCCGCCTCGCGGAGGTAGCGCGCGGTGATATTCGAAGCCTCGTAGATCTGGCGGTAGGTGAAGCGCCTCTCGGGGCTCGTGGATGATTTCGTCTCGAACACACATGTTCGGTCTGGGTGTGACTCAGCGGCAGCGCGGAAGCGCTCGTGGATTGAGCCGGCATAACCAGACCAGTCGAGGTCGATGGTCGGATCAGGTAATTGATCCATAGGGGCGGTGGTATCCCTATATTCTTTTGTTGATTTCGGGGTTGAGAGGGTGAGAGTATGAGTCGGTGAGAAAGGTAGACTTGCAATGTTGAGGTTTCGTTAATAAATTTTGGACTCCGACAGCGGGAGGGGTCGAAGTTGCGACGCTAAAACCAACGCGGGGTGATGTCACATAAGCACATGTCCCACTCATACCGATACACGTCCCAAATATTTAAGCTAAAGCTATGGTTAACTACATAAATACATAAATATAACCATTATAATTATAATTAAATTCACAGTCTTTCAATCGCTCTCTGTTTGCTTGTCACTAACTCAACTCCTATAGGACAATCGCTCGCAAGCGCGAGCAACGATCTCGATTAAAGGGCGTGCAGGGGCAGGGATATCCACCTGGTGCCTACGACCCCTCATCGTTACCCCGCCAAACCATATATGAGAAGTTATATATCTTTCTCAATCTCTAAATTCTCCCTTTCCATGTCATCTCAATACTCTTCCTGACTTCCATCTCATCTCAATATTTACCTTGACTGGTCCTCACAATGGCCTGCTGCACCCTCCCCTCCATCCACCCCCACAC
>JPKE01000559.1:0-10059 GCA_000750995.1 Pseudogymnoascus sp. VKM F-4520 (FW-2644) | reverse complement strand
AGACGTACTTAACAATTGCTTCTTCTTTAGTAATTGTTAATCGATGCGCTTTAGGACGAACTTCAGCCTTTGGCGTTTTTCTGTTTATCCTATTGCGTAAGGTAGATTCCAGTACATTATAGATTTGAGCAGCGCATCGGCGGCTTAGCTTCTTGTCCCGTTGGATAGCTTAGATAGCAAGGTTGATTCTGTTCTCTTTAGATTGTGATTCCATTTTTTTTTGTTGACATATTTCATGTGGAAGCATGGATGTTGCATTCCGAGGAAAAGTGCGCGACTTGGGGCTGTGCGCGACTTGGGGGTGGACCACGTTATAGCCAAAATAATTCTCTCAGATATTTTGGAAATCCTTTTCTGTAAATTGTGCAACTAGAAAAACTGCTCATTCCGTTTACTTGCCTAATTACTCTTGGCTGTGCCTTGGTGTCAGCTCCTCTCTCTCGCTGATCACCCTCCATACTCAGCATTCAGGCCAGATCTAAACTTCGCAAAGGGAGACAACAGATATTTAATTGCATCAAATGTAACATGAAGCCCACAACAGAAAAGAGCAGCAGATTTCCAGCCAGCATCTACGCGCCTCCTGGTATTTCTAAATTACACGGCGTAGAGATACCCCTTTCGGGAGCCGGATAGTAGGGTACAATCGATCTCATACAAAGACCGTGCAACATGTAATGGTGGCCTTTGATGCGGAGTAATGAGACATCACAGAGGGGTACAGCAGATATGAGCCTAGGATATGTGGCATATGTGAAAATTTAACTATGGGATATACTCGAAACCTTGATTTAGTTATGTCAAGGTATGAACAAAGTTAGTATTAGTACGGAGCTCAGCCATAGAGGACCAGGGAGACCAAAGTGTAGTAGACAACCGCGGCCCGACCCGCTGTTGATTATCACCAATTAATGCAGTGAGTGCATGTTCAAGGCGGCTAGGAGATCTATCGCCTAGTTTTCGGCATCTTCGTATATGCAGATTGGCATTTGTGGCACTCCTCACTGAGGTAGGCTCCGCACTTTTGAGATGTGTTGCTGTTGATACATCAACGTGCAGATATCGATCGATCGATCGTTATTGGGTTAGATTTTAATATCGGGCAAAGAAAAGAGCGCAAATACAGCCTGTTTAAACACTGCCTCCATAGTATTATGTTCAGCTTGTACGAGGTTGTAGATCGGTACTGTATATCGACCTCAGACGATAACGATCAAGCAGTAAGGTCATACAAGACATAAAATCATTGAGAGCTGACAACAAAAGTTACTGAATATTCCGGTCGGTTTCAATATCATTTACCACAGACCATGTTATTGATTTTCATTGGCAGAAGTTGTGCTTGACGCCCTAGGTATGCAGTAAGTATA
Organism: Pseudogymnoascus sp. VKM F-4520 (FW-2644); assembly: GCA_000750995.1. Taxonomy (NCBI): domain Eukaryota; kingdom Fungi; phylum Ascomycota; class Leotiomycetes; order Thelebolales; family Thelebolaceae; genus Pseudogymnoascus; species Pseudogymnoascus sp. VKM F-4520 (FW-2644). Next base: position 8,689 of record JPKE01000559.1, on the reverse strand, counting down.
GCATCTGTGGTCGAGGAGGGTGCATGCTCTACAGTAAACCCCCGCTGCTGGCCTCCCTTGCAGCGACGAAAATGGACAAGCCGATGAAAACTATGTTTCATGGGAGGCAGGAGTTTTATCAATAGGGGAATTATTTGGGGGTGCTACCTCAGCGGTGCAGCTGGAACTTGTACTATCTATTGACACGATCAACAAGGGAAAGCCGTCAGGTCGAAATTATCAGTCTCACTAGGAACTTTTTTTGAGAACTTTGAGTAGTGAGGGTTGAGCCAGCCTGGAAAGCACAAATTTATAAATACCACGGTGTTGACCGCCCAAAGATAATTTATCACGCACATCTCATCTCGTCTCAAAACCAACTATTACAACCCCTCTCAGTTTTGTAAGAAAACACAGTTTGTACGTTACCCCTTTGGCGATTACACCAGACTTCTTTTTACTCACTCTAATTAGAAACGCCACAATGAAGTTCTTCTCTGTCGCAACTATCGCCGTCCTGGCCACTGCTGCCTCGGCCCAATATGCCCCGCCGCAACCACAGCAGTATGCTCCATCCCAGCAGTATCAACAGTCCCAGCAGTATCAGAATTGGGCTCCCGCACCAATCCAGAACAAGTACTCCCCAGCGGAAGCTGCGGCGTGGCACAAGTGCGTTGATGGGTTCCTCGATGGATTCAACACTGGTCATGAGGGCACCAAGGCCACCTGTGCTTTCTGGACTTGTCTTGAAAACACCGCCAACCAGTACAGCCGCGGAGGAGCTCTTGCCGCCGTTGGCGGTGCAGTAAACAAGGCTTGTGCATTGTCTGGGCTTCTTCCCGTAGGTCACTTCATTTGATACACTTTGTATTCACTGACATCCGCTCAGGGACACTGGTTCTAATCTCCTTTCCCCATTTTCTAGAGCTTATTTTCTAGAGCTTGGGTCAATTACTAGTTTATATCTATCTATCAAGCCGTCTTACTGGGATGTACGTGGTTTATCTTGTTAACGTTGATGTTGTTGGTGGCCTCGGCTTGGGTTTTTGTCAGATGAACCTGTCTGTTTTTCCTCAGCCTTCGTGTGAATACAGAGGCTATTTTTATAAAAGAATCTGAGTTAGGATCCGAATCCGAATCAGTGTTCAATTCACTTATTCTTTTATATTTTTAGACCATGAAATGAAGACGTTCTAATCACTTAATAACTCTCAATAAGTTTGTCTTGGTTGTCAAGTCCCATTTTGTTACTTGTTTCATGTATTTATGGACTTAGATACCCCCTCAGGCATAACAATGTGCCATTCGTAACTATTCATCCTTGCGACCTGCTTAGCCAGGGGTCGTCCAACAATTCCCGTGCCGTCTTTCGCTTCTCCGGTTCCCACTGCAACATCGACTTAATAAAGTTGAGAAATAGCTCTTTATCCTTTCCGTCGAGGTTCTCCTCCGCAGCCTCGAGACTACTTGATGGCAAAAGCGGTAAGCGTTCTGGCTCATTCTCGTCTGGTTCAAGCCATTTGCCATTGTCATCGAACCATTCCGCAGATCTCTTGCCCTGTTTGACGAGCTCAGGTGGCGGTGGCCCGAGAATTGAAATCAGTTCTGTAAGATGAGCACGAGTTGTGTAGCGGCCTTGTTTCGGATCCTGCCCATTGAAAAGATGTTTACCCTCAAAGATATCCCATATCTAGCGCAGAGTCAGTTTCGCAGGCTATCTTTGCGTTCAAATGGGTAACTCACCATGGTGCCAACATTCCAGATATCAGCGCTATAGCTCCATGGGAGCTGGAGCATCACTTCGGGACACCTATAAACATCGGGGTAGGCGACATCGTCATTAATTTTTGTCCCATATACCGCATTTCCAAAATCGCAAATAACTGGCTCCCCAAAAGACCTCGGCATATCTAGAGTCCGGGAAGCGTATATTTCTCGATCCGCCACTTTCTTCCGCGGTGAGGGCTGAGAAACCTCAGCCTCCTCAAAAGCAGTAAGAATAGAGGTATCTTCGATATAGTGAAGAGTGTTATCGGATTTGATGTCTATGTCAATACAATCAGCATGGAGTTAAACTGAAAGTGAGGAGTAGATTAACCTGTGTGGATCAACTTCCGATCTGTGTGAAGATAGTCGAGCGCAAGTAGAAGGCGTTGGAGGATTACTCGAAGCAGATCTTCCGGAAGTCTATCTACGCCACGCCGTTCGAGGAGCGTCCTTACACTATCCCAGAGAGGTTCATGTACCAGGCATGGGTGTTTTCCACCACGATTCATCAGCTCGAATGAGTCCAGAGCAGTGCGTACGTAGCGGTAGCCGAGTCTTGATTTATTTCCTTGGCTAATATGCTTATAAATAGCAATCTCATCGGTATCGTGGCCATCATTTGTAAATATTTTGACGGCAACGTGACTATGGGCTCTGTTTTGGAATTAGCTTAATATGACGATGATGGATAGCATTGCTGACTGTAAATCCCGTGCCAGCCACACTGTCGACGAATTTCCAAACCCTAGCTTTCCAACGATTTGATATCGTGAGGAAAGGACATCCCCAATTCGCGCCGGATAATATCGTTCGATTCCATGCCTTTCTTCCTCGACCTTTTGAGACGGGTCGATAAGAGGGAATGCCATATTTTGATATCGCCGCGGTGGAGATGGTGCTTGGATAACTGCACTTTTGGCCCACTTCGGGAGTCCAGTTATCCGTGAGATATTCTTGATGCTCTGGCGGATATCAATCATCCGAAGAGACGCCATTATAGCTAGTGCTCTAGTAGGTAGTAGACATAAATACATCATCATCAGCCCATTTTACAGTTGCCCCTGCCCTGCCTCGAATCGTGACAGCGCGAGATGCTAGTGGGGCCGGACCGAGGCGAAAGGCGCTAGGCAAGGGGTATTACATGGATTCGCGTGAGTTGACATACTTGTACCTCATGAACGCGACATAATCACTTTGCAATCCTGACTCACAAAACTTGGAAAATATACTATGTATCTCAGTAGATTTGGCTGCCATGGTCAGTATGTTGGTTTTGCTAACGTTGCTTTGTTGGGTACTTTATCCGAGCGGCTAGTAAACTAAGGCCATTGGCGACTGGTCACCCAACAACTCGTTGGATTGTTGACCGCGTAGGTTGCGAGATAAATGTAAAGTTCAAGCGTCCCTTTGAACCTCTGAATACTCAGCAAATTCGATAATTTTCTATGCGGTTTACATTGTGAACATGATTATATCCGATAATGGACGCACGGAGATGGAGCAAGAGTCGGCGACGAGTTCCAACATAGAGTGGAGGAAGCGCAACAGTAGACTTGAGAGCCTCCCACCTGAAATCAGGCGCCACCCCCTATCCATTCTGGACCTTCCACGACTGAAACAGCTCGTCCGCGCCTCGGCGACTTTTCATGGACAGTACCTTTTCGACCGCAAGTATTTCCTCCACAGAAGCATTGAGGAGACACTAGGGAGTGCGACCGTTGACGCATATGCTGTCCATCAGTCCACAGTTCTTGCGGGAGACACCCAACAGAAGACTACTTGGGACCTAAACTCATACTTGGAGCAAAGCAAACGGCGATACTTGTCACTTGCTGAAAAGAATACCCAAGAAGAAGCTACCACCATGGCCGCCTTCTACTTTCATACTGTAAAACCCATCGCAGAGCACTATGCTCGCTGGTCACGAGATAACCTTGCTACATTCGTTGCCGAAGACTCACACAGCCGCCAGAAGGGAGTTATACATATCCTTACTGATATGGAGACAATGCGGTTTACACGGGCTATATATCGTTTCCAGGTGCTTTGTCAAGCTCCCGGTATTAATCGGGATACGAGAATTAGAAGTATTTCGAGATCTATGAGATCTCGAGAAGGTACTGTGTTGGCTATTATCGATGTGATCGAACCCTGGGAAATTGAGGAGTTGTTCTCGTTTTACCAATTTGCACGGGAGGTATACGACAACATTTTTAGCTAAATCCGCTGGGACCTGCATTCAGACAACCCAAAGTTTGACGACCAACGCAGGCCGCCTACTCCAGATGGGGCGTTTGATCTAGACAACTCATGTAAGTTTATCATTAGTAACCAATTACATTGATCTAATACCGGGGCAGGGGATAATTATCTAGAAGGAACAACACTGCATGGTCTTTCTCTGCTGCACACCGTCCTTTTTAAAATTAAGGACTACGAACATCTCGTCTCTACAATGCAGAAGTACATAAACAGTTCGTACATACCGTTCAACGCCATGGAGGGTACCCTCGGTGAATCGGAACAGTACTGGCGGCGGACCGACCGCCCTTCAGAGCGGGACCAGAGGCAAGAGGAACGAGCCGCGTTCCCATTTCGCGGGGACATTGACGAACCAGACGCACCACCGCTTGCTTGGACAATCATCTGGTATGATACGTATAGCAGCTTGTACGGGTATTACATTCCGGACGAAATGCGTCGTTGGGGGTACGTCTTCTGGGACGCGGCGACGCTGGAAGACAATGGAGGGAAGAGGGTGCTCCATAAGCAGTGGGAGGAGCTATATGATGACTGTGATCCTAGATACGACTTGTTCTGTTGATGGAGGAGCATATATTTTGAAAATAGGAAAGCGGAATGATAACTATCATTGATATCTGTACGTTCGTGGTCCCCGGCCCCTGGCCGACTTTCTGTTTTGGCGACAACGCACAAGCTCCCCCCGTTTAGCTTGTTATGCCGCCACCACCCACTTGACTCTTAACCTTTCATCTGAAGCCATACCACAGAGCATTTATCATATAACTCGGCCAAACTAGGTATTGACAAAAGGCATCGGGTTTGCCTTTATTCGCTGAGCCCAAGCAATGACATTATGCACATCATCAACCAAGTACATCCGATCGCTGATCGCCTCGAACTGATGATTATCATGCTTGTAAAATTGAATCTCGAAGCCAACCTCGAGCATGCCATAAACCTTCTTCGAGTCGTTATTGTTGTTGGCGCACACTGCGTGGAGATGGTCTGCGGACGCCTGCCAGGGTTCCCCAGGGGTTCTTGTCTCGCCCACGAGAAAGTCGTACTCGTATGAGCTTCCCCCCGGTTTCGTAAGCAGCCTTAACACTGTGAAATCGGGGCACAGATTGGATCCCATGCCCATTCCTTCTTGCGACACGGAGAATCCTTCGTTGGTGGTGAACACCCATTGTAGAATCCCACACAGCACTCGCCCGTAGAGGTGTTTCGGGGCCTGTGGTGTTCTCTGGAGAAGTGAGACTCTGGCTGCGATGTGGGGGTCGGAAAGGTAGATTGTAGGCATAGGCTCGACCGCAGATACTGTTTCCTCCATTTTTATGTCGAGACGTTGTGGTAGTGTGTGTGAATTTTGAATATGTTCATGTGACAAAGAGCGTGAGTTGCTGTGGAAAGGCGGGACAAGAACAGTACTCAAGTACTGGTATTGCGTGGATGGACTCCTGTCGAGTCACATGGTTTCGACGAGGGCCACCGTTTACTGGAACCTTGCAAGTTACCATTTTCTTTTAAATAAGAGTGCTTCATTATCTTAACTATACTGTCTTATAGTGTGCGTTGTCGTCGTGCTTTCCAGCCCCAAAAACGCCGGGTATTATTATAAAATAGCGTTTATCTGTACTATGTAAGTTACACGTTGCGAAATATTAGGTGATTAAAGTGATCGGGTCCCACGGTCTTCTAACTTGACTATAACATCGTGAGAAGGCTGGCCACAGCAAAGGTACCAGTCAACGCCCAAATCGCCATCGTCTTGGTGTTGAGACTCGAAGCTGCCCCTTCCACACTACAGGTAGCTGCCGGGTTCTTGGTCTTCTCGGCGCCCCCTGTGATCTCGACATCGAAGCGGTAGTAAGTAGGGCTAGCTACGGTTATAACCGCAGTTGTAGCTGTCTTTGTACCATCGACCGCCCCTCCAACGGTTGCAGTGCAAGTAGCCGCGGTTGTACCACCAAGGATACATGATTCGTGGCCGTAGGCAGTTACATCGTGGCCCTGGTAAGTAGTTGTGCCCGTGATCTCGAACTCATAATGAGACACTCCCTGAGTCACAGTCGCAACCTAGATAAAGTTAATACTTGTCAAGACTCGCCGATATGGGAAGAGAATTGAAGCTTACTGGGCCACAATCAGTGCTAACACTCGCTGGCGCGCTGGTACATCGAATTGCGATTACAGTCTTGTCCGCGCAGACAGTGACGATGGATGCAGCAAATTCAACATCTTCATATAATGAGTCCATAAACCAGTTCACAGTATTGCCTCGTGTGGTTGGTGTGGCTGAAGTGTTCCTTGCATGGAGGATAGGGTATGGCGCTTGATCCCCGTCCACCATGCGTGGGGTGAGTCCGTGGTTGAACCAGCCACCAAGGCTGGGGGCGTTTGCTGCAGCGATAGCGAGAGCCATTTTGGAGTTTATGGGGCGGGATTGATCGAAATGGAAGATGCTTTGGTGATCTGTATATTGTCGAGGCAATGGCTACTTATATATACGGAGTATTAATCTTACATTTTTGCCTTCAGCCTACAGAAGCCTTGGCTGCGGATTGTGATCCTTGTATTCGTTCCAGACCTATTTTCGTGCTTTGACACTTAACACAGCGGATGGCGGCACAGTTAGCGTGACAACCAATATTAGCCGCAGTTAAAATTGCGCTGCGCCCGCCAACAGGTGACCTTTGCCACAGGTAAGGCTTCTGACAAGGCCGCATTATTATACTAATACTCTACATAGGAACATAACAACAACCTACGCAGTGATTATGACTGCGCATTGCTGCCTGGAGATATGTACAAAGGAGCCTGAACGAGGCCGTTTCTGTTATTCAAGAACTGTCGGCTGCTTTTGCACAATTTGCGAAAATGGAGTTAATGTCGAAATTGTAAGGAAAGAATCTCAGTTTATCTTGCAACGACAGCCGTCTGATTCAAATCCTCAAGTTTCTCCAAGCCCGATAGAGCCAGTGTCAAGTCAAATTCAGCAAGCAGCGATTTCATCACATGCCGAACGCCCTCTGCTCCTCCATGAGCGAGTCCCCATAGAACAGGCCGACCGATCTGAACGAAATCCGCACCAATCGCAATTGCTTTAAATCTAAACCCTGTTAGTTGTTGCTCCAGGACCTAACGATATCAAACTTACATATCTGCTCCCGAACGAATGCCACTATCAAACCCGATGGTGATTTTACCTTGGACAGCTTTCGAGATTTCGCGCAGGGCGTCAAGAGAGGCAGTAGCCCCATCAATTTGGCGTCCACCATGCTGCGACCTGTTAGCAAGAATATAATAGACCCATGGAAGGTTTACTTACATTGCTCACGATGATCCCGTCGACTCCATGCTCAACAGCCATTTTCGCGTCGTCTACCGACTGCACCCCCTTCAGTACGATTGGTCCGTCGCCCCAAGCTTCTCTCAGCAAGGGCAGGTTTCCCCATATGGGGGAGATCCCCCTTGATGTTGCAATGACGTGATAAAGCGCTGCTGTCTGTTTCTGTTCAGCCGTCGCATTAGGTGCCAACGGGTTGAATCCAAGCTTTTTGTGGGCAACAGGGTCTTCGAGGCCAATCTGAACTCCAATACCTCGAATGAATGGGAAGAATCCTCGATCTAGGTCGCGGGTTCTCCACCCCAAATCCCAAGTGTCTACTGTCACGACTAAGACTTCGTATCCGTTCTCCTTTGCTGTCTTTACATAAGATCGGGTCAGATCGTTGTCGCTGGGCCAATAGAGCTGATACCATCGGGGATTGTCCCCATTGGCGGCGGCAACGTCTGCAAAGCCAGTACTCGATGCTGTACTGAGGGTATACGGCAGACCTAGCTCGCCAAACACACTTGCTGTGGCGCGCTCCCCGTCGGGGTGAAAGAGCGTTTGCACGCCCACGGGAGCCATTACAACGGGTGCCGGTATATTTCTACCAAAGAGGGTAGTGTTGAGGTATCGCTTCGGCTGTACATGGCGCATTACTCGGGGAACGATGGCCAACTAACAACGGTTAGCATTGGTGGCGTCAAGCTCATGCGCTGATTACATGGTCAAAGGCGGCTCGATTCGCAGCAATGGTCGTTTCCAATCCTGCGCCACCTGCAGCATAATCGTACGCGGCGGGAGGTAGCCGTAGCTTTGCTGAAGCTTCTAACTTGTTGTAATTTGTCGAAACCCGAGAGACCTGGCCGAATAAAGTTGCATTATAATAGATCTGTGATGAAAAGGATGAATAGCTTTTTGAGCCTGGGTCAGGATTTAACACCGAATTGATAAGTTCTTGCGCTGTTTGTCCCTCTGCTATAACCAATGTACCTGCCGCAGCAAGGCAAGCCGCAATATGTGGAAATCTCATATTTGAAATAATATAACGTGGTTTATCAGTAACGTATTTCACAAGCGAGTCGGTCACCCAAGCGAGTCGGTCACGAAAACACCAAAATATGACTATTCCTACTACTATTACTACACCACCCTAAATAGTGACCCTTACTCAACTGCAATTGATTCCTGGCGCCTCTCGCATGTACGGGTATTATGTCCGATCTTCTCACATCGGCCACAGCGCTTCTGTCGGCCCTTAGAGCCCACCTGCTAAGCAGTCTCACTTGCCACCTCCGTACGGATTTAAGCATTAACCTCAGCACTCTGAAGGATATCCTCTCCCTCTTGTACAGAGAGACTACCCCCTTG
>JPKE01000557.1:0-12725 GCA_000750995.1 Pseudogymnoascus sp. VKM F-4520 (FW-2644) | reverse complement strand
TGGAGCCACGCGTCATCATACGACGGTAAACTGCGTTGCTGACTTGAAGTCCGTCTCTCGTCTGATAGGATATGAGACAATTCGTCGCTTGAGGAAGGAGCAGCTATGCTGGCATCATTTCTGGGATGTTGGTCGAGCAGTTCAAATGGAAATTCTAGGTCCGGCTCCATTGACCTATTATCTTCCTCGCTTCCTGAGTTGGGCTTGTGCCTTTTCTTTAGGCGCTGGCTCGCACGCCTCTTCGGATCTTTTAGTCGGCCAGATCGCACCGGCTTTTGTCCTTTACCCATGGCTATGACATTGGCTGCCAATATCAAATAGTCTTCAGAAGTCTCGAGATGATTCGCTTTATTCCAACGTGATAAGTACTTATTAAGCCGATTCTGGGCCCGCCGTCGCTCTTCGACCTAGGTCTTTCCCCAGTAAGCTCTCCTTTGGTCCAAGTAGTATCGCTCCGCACCTTCAGCATTTATGATGCCTGACAGGCGAGGAATGTGAGCCCATACGGTCACATTTTTGTAAATTATGGTAGCGTAACTTTGTCATCACTGCTAACATTGGAAATAGGAAATTCGCTCCTTCTATATCCGTCAGTTCAGCCTCCTGCTTGTACATCAGATGCTGAGGGCTTGTCATCATGCCGAAGACAACACAAGTAGATTTTATCCCTGCAGCTAGTGCAGGGATAGCACGCAGTAAGAGTCAGCACTAAATTGATCCCTACTGTGTTAACTATATTCCGCAGGCAGATTTAGTCAAGTGATATTACGCGCCGCAGCCAAGATGTGCACCGAGGTAAGATGATATTCCGAGTTAAAACAGTCGTTTGTAAATAATCTCCCACTGTCTTCTATCGCAACATTTGTGTTATTCTCCACCCTTCGAGTACAATGAGCAGTCCCCACATACAAATCGAAGACAGCTTCATCCCCATCCCCATCCCCGACCAGTATTACGGCAGCAACCCCCCCATCAGAAACCCCCCCGCCTTCCAGGCCGCCACAGATCTGTTTCAGGAGAAGAACTCTATGAGTGCTAGACCACAGCCCACTCCTGATATCGTAGATTATCTAATCCAAATGACGAACGAAGCGGCACAAGAATCGGCAGGGCACATTTGCAAAAGGGAGATGGCAGTTACAAAGGCGGCATTGGAGGCGAGTTCCAGTTGGAGATGGATGCGAAGATGGATGCGAAGATTAACGCGGCGATGGAAGAGATGAAGGAGATCATGCGCAAAACACATTCATCCCAGACTAGATATCTGAACAGGGCACTATCCAATGTACCTGCCGCCATAAAGGAATAACAAATCTTTGTAAGTTCATAATGTCTCATTACGTGAGGCCGGCAACTAATACCTCAGGAAAGTAAGCGAGTAACGCAACAGCTTATGGGCTCTGCTACATGAAACATGGTCAGCAAGAAGGGTGACAGTTTCGGGCTCAAGGGATGGCGGAGAGAAGTATTACTGTACTGCTTATCATACATGACGTCGCATTTGATGTAGATAGCATCAACATGTCCCTCTGTTCCCCAGCCAGCTCGAAGAAGCTGTTATTATCGCTCATTTTGCAGCCCTCGCGCCGCCCGTATCCCTCCATGTTTTCTCTCGCCGTCCAGTCAAAGATTTCGCGTGACAGCCAGGGTGTTGGCGCCATGCTATGGCGGGCTCATGCAAGTTAGTGATGAGTCTCCCTCTCGCTCGTATAATTATACTTCTTGCAGGGAGATATTGCATTTCGAGTTGACGCGTTTGGCGGGGGGAAAGCAACATGGCCGTAGGGTTACATCGAGTACTAATTACGCACCCGAGGGAGCGGTTGCCTAGGTTGATTGTGGGTCATAAGCTTTTCCCTGCAGAAACCAAGGCCCAAGGCGTGCTAGATCGTTAAATGCCCGCAGGATTACGTACGATCTTTGGCGGACAAAAGACGACCCCCACTTAGAATTTTCCGTCTTTCTCAAAGCTTTTTCGTAATATTTATCTCCACCATTCCTTGAGCCGCCTTTCAGTTCTCCAAACTGTTACCCTTCTTGGTCACACCATCTCAGAACTGGAGCGTTACATCAGGAGGTGCAGCTGTTTGTTTCATTCAAATAGCCTTAAGCGAAAGATCCGAGTTCCCACCCATACGTCTTTTCCGGCAATGATCCACTCAAGAAAGACGCACAATTTTAGTTGCGTGTCGTGATTTCTCCGCAGGCTTGAGAGATCTTGGCCTCTATCGGCCCGACTGGTGTGCGGCATTGGAGGGCGATTTGATAACTCTGCGAGCTGATTTGTTACCGAGCGGGAGTTAGCTTCAATTTTAGAGAAGCGCGGAGGACCGAGCAGAAGTAGCTTCGATTTCAGAGACGCGGGGGAGACGGACGGCGTTTCAAAAGCGTGACTATTAAGCGATCAGGTAACGATCTTGCACGCATTGGGCTCGCAACTCCGCTCAAGCTGCCCTTAGCTCCTCCGAGGACAGCTTTATGGCCCGCGATTACCCTAGCTTACCGCTCCCACGGGTTCTTAATACTGCTCGAGGCAAACCCCACGGGCCATGCAGCTCTCTCCCGCCACCTGTACCGCAGATCGTACATAACATCGCCTATAAAGTGGATAGCACCAACAAGTACTCTTCAGTCCTCCAACCAGCTCGTAGAAGCTGTTACTATGGCTCATTTTGCAGTCCTCGCGCCGCCCGTATCCCTCCATATTTTCTCTCGCCGCCTCAGTCAAAAGATTTCGCGTGACTGCCGAGGTAGTGCCGCAATGGTAGAAGGAATCGACTTAGTGGGGCGGGCTCATGCAAGTCAGTGATGATAAAGCTGCTTCTTGCGGAGAAAGATGGGGCAAGTACTCATCTTTCCAGTCGAGACTGCGCCCGAAGCGCAACGGCCAACGCGAGGACATTGCGGGAATAGTGGCGGGAATAGTAGCATCCAACAGATCCGCAAAGAAAGCTGGCTGTCTTACGCTTACCTCTTCCAAACGGTAATGTTGGGGTGGAGAAGAGATCTAGACGCTGTCAGTTTTATAGACTTCTATTTCAACCAAGATAAGGGTAAATCCGAAACGAGGCTTAGCGCACCATCCCCTCCATCGTCTCACTTGCTCTACTCCCCATTCCAGCGAAAAACAGTGATCGTGCTGTATTGAAGAACCTTTAAACTGCAGGATTTGCGCACGCCTTAGAGCACCACCGGCACGCCACGACCCAAACCAACCCATCCGCTCCCTCCAGCGCCCGCTTTCGGTCAGTATGCGGCCGAACTTTCCAGTACACTATACTCTTCTCACTATGAAAATCTGCCCGTCGCCCGATCTATTCCTTTCTCCCTATGTAGCTCAGCCATTATTGTATGACTGCCCTGCTTCATCGACTCGTCCAACTGTTGCCGCTGTCGACTTTCTCCAGCGACAGCGAGGCTCCGCGTCTCGGGCTTCTGATGTGTGGCAGAAGTTCGGCTTGAAAGCATCCTTACTGTTCGCACCAACCATTCGACGGATAAATGTGCGGGGGGAATGTAGCGACAGACCGACAATTGCGTATGTGGTTGGTGCCAAACTATCACCATGATAAAGCCAACGCCACCTGGCTAGATTCCTTCGCGTACGGGAAATGCGAAGGGCTTCTCACCGGGACGGCTATAGCGGCTACGACAAGCGCTTCTATTCCCTTGTCTCCCCTGTGAAATCTAGAACCCGTATTATGCATGGACCTCAAGTCGTCCCAAATTGGAAGGTGCGGAATATCAGCGCTCAAAGTAGTCGACTTTGGGATACCTGTCCGTTGCGGGATTTGTCGTATTTGAGTAGTCGGTACACCTTGGGAGTGTCCGCGATGTACAACTCCACGCGTAGGCCAATCGCTATCCTCGGGTGGTTATGAAGAGTCTATGGTGTCGAACGGTCCTCGCGACTTTGGACAACCTTCCGGATTGATTTATCATCCGCTTTCAGTAGCATGTTGGGGATAAATGAGAATGGTGCCGCAGCCCGGAACCTACCGTGGGATTACCGAGCATAACCGGTAGGAATGCAGTACTAAAATGGGGCCTATCCCCGCTGTAGAATAGGGTAGTCGAGTCAATCCCAAGATATTCTCAACATGACATACTTCGGTAGTCAGTCACGTGCGCTCGCGCCAAGAAAATAGTTCCCACTTTTCCCCCGAACCATGAAACAAGCTAACTTTACGTATAAACTGATATTAGATTGACTGCACTTGCATCCACGGCTACACGCATCCCCCCTTCCCCTTTCAATAAGTCTGGGCATATGGATCGGTGCCGCTATGACTGTAGGCCTGAAATCCCTATAAAAGAGCGCTTGGCGGGTGATGCCACCGTCGCAATCGCGTTTGCAGGCGCTGGCTTAGTGTTGTTTTCTGCTGACATTCCCGTCATACGGCTCAGCTAGTGCGAACTCACTAGTTTGACTGTGGACTCTTGAGTATCTGTGGACCTTCAGTGTGACTGCGGACTCTTGAGTGTGACTGCCTCCTGGTGTTTGTCTGGATCCACTCTTGATGACCTCCAATACTAGTGCGGACTTGCCTGCCTCACCCATGCTTAGCGCTGCGCTGACAAGTTGTCATGCAGTTCTGCTCTGACCCGTGCTTAGCGCTACGCCAAGAAGTTGTCATAGTGGATAAAAATAAATGGGGCTGATGGTTTAGTACTGCCTGACAAATTGTTCGATTATCTTCCCCTCTGGTGGATACAGTAACAAACACGAATTTAAACTATCAAGGGACATCCCTGCCAAGCGAGGGTGTGACTCGAACCAAGTTTGAGTCGAAATGAGGGTGGCTGAGTCGAAGCGAAGGGCGGCTACATTGTCATCAACCGACACTATAATTTCTCTCACCTACTAGCAGGCGGTAGTGGTCAGCAATCGGCGCTGCATTGTCATCAATTGACACTGCGTTGTCCTCCTTGATTAGCAGGGTCATCAATTGACACGATGGCAATTGACACTGCATTGTCACCCATTAGCAGGCCATCAAACGACACTACATTGTCAGAGGTTTGTGCTGACCTAACATAGAGGTTCTGTAAGATGTCGAGAAGGGCAAGAACAAAGAGTGGTTTATTTATTCAGAAGCCAGGAGTGCGTTCGGGCCTAGATTCTCGTTAAGTGAAAGCTGCACAGTGGCCAATGGGAGTGTCGTAACTGCAGCGAAAAGGGAAACCGGCAACCACCACAGCCGGTTCATACCGACGACACTCAAGCGGAAGTGATGCTTGACCGACAGGCTCAAGACACCGCAAGTAAGACCGACTCAAGTGTCCCTGGCTTGGGCATAACCATTGTCACCCAGGAACTGGACACGCCTCGTACGACAGATTATCATGGCGACTGGTCCTCGGAATCAGCGGTGACTGAGATTGGTCAGACAAGATATCATCTAAAATTGACATGATAAGGGCCGAAGAGAAGCTCTTACTGAGCGCGTGATGTCACTTCAAAAAGATGTGAAAATAAAAAAAGCTACACTCAAAGGGCTTGAGCAGCAGCGTTCAGGGTACTTGACCTGCTTGGAAAATTCGTGCAGAGCTTTGAAAAGCTTCGATCTAAAGTAACTATGGAGGATTTCGTTGCAGACCCGGCAACGGAGGCTGAGGGGTGTGAGACAACGCATTCACCTACCACATCAACGCACCACTCAGAAATATTTTGAACCCCCTTATAATGAAATCCTGACCAGTCTTATGCCTAAAAACTAGACTAAAGAAGGCTCAGTTTCAGGTCACCAGTCTCCCGATAATTCTCCTTTATAAAATTTGGTTGCACATTTCTAGATACTTAAATATTACCGACATTTGGAACCTGTTACATTTTCAAACGCTTTTCGAATATGGGATACTGTACAGGAAGATGATTGGATATGGTGTTGGGAGATATTACCATAGCTGACAACAACCATGTCAATCCTTAAAACGCTTCAAACCCTAAACACGTAACCCACTCAAGGACGGCCACAGGAAACCACTATCCTCTCGGGCTGCAACTTAGTAAGTATCTTAATCCAAAAGCCTAGTTACCAAAAGTGGGCAGCATATTTTATAGCAAATCTCGAGGGTAGCTGAACAACTCTGCAAACAAGGCACCTACATTACTCTCCACTCCAGAACATGAGGGAGTTGTCAGAAATAAGGAGGCACACAGGGGTCTGGATGACAACTAAGAAAAGCGCTGCTGGAGGCATGTTCTGGCAACTGAAGTCTAGAAATTAGCATGCGGGTCGCTAGTTGGTCTAAGGCTAAACGTTTTCTTTGGGTGCCGGAACTGGACGCAGGATAGGGAGAATTTAGGGGTTCCAATGGGACAGAGATGGGCTGACTTGTCCGACGCACTAGGCGGCTGGAGCGGACGTAGGAGCCGGATAACACAAGCCGAGGTTGATGACCAAGACACCCTCGGAAACCAAAATTCAAGGACAGGAAGGAGGTGGCGCGAGACACCGGGGAAAATCAATGGCAACCACAGTTAGGCTTGACCTGCTGTCCTTAAACTGGAGCAACGACAAATACGGAAAATTGTGGTTAGCTTAAGCCTTAGTCGCGAGAAGCTTACGTAACTTGGTAAATCAATCAATCAATCAATTTATAGTACTCTACAGTAGTCCCAGGGCCAGTTGTCTCGTGGGATCCGGAGGCCGTGGATTTCAGCGCACGGACGGCCTCCAAACACCCCTAAGCACCATGCCCCCAGTTTGCCCTGAATAGTCCGCCGTCTAGAAAGTGCCTAATATCAAGTCCAACATTGCTCCGCTATCTTAGTCGCTATCACTCGCATTCTCCTCGCTCCCACTCTCATCATCGCCCGTATTGTCATACTTAGGCTTATCGTACTTAAACTCAACAGAATTTGCATGAAACTGGCCAGACACATCATCTAACTCAGAACTAAGTTCCAAGGGTGAATCGTCACCAAAGCCAGAATAAGCCTCATTTTCCTGAGTCAGAAAACTCTCCTCAGGAAGATAGAAATCATTCTCATTCCCTTTAATAAAATTCCGAGTGGGATAATTAAAACGGCACTCTTGTCGATCTGCGTAATCAAAAAGTAGGACTGCCGAGACGAACCTCTTAGATCGATCTTTATCATCAGAACCATTCCTTGGTATATTAAGGTCTCCAGCACTATTCCAGATGATTGCAACACCATTTGGATAAGCAAACACATTAGTGAAAGCAGGATAGCCGAATGGATTTGTACCCTTTGACTCCCAGTTTCTCACCATACTTACTTCTCCTGATCCCGTCTTTTGAAAAACTTTGACATCCACTTTGCTTTTTCCACACACAAAAAGCGGTGCGAAGTGGCCTGGAACACCACAACTCCGTAAAAAGCAACTAGTACCATCATACTCGTTCTCTTTATTTATAAGTATGGTGGATACTGGATGATTTTCTTTCATCAAGTCAAGAAACAATATGTTACGGAGCTGCTACGGAACGTAGCAGAGACCCTACGGATCGTTCTCCGGTGGTTGGGTGGGGAGCGACGTAGCTGACCAGCGCCTGGGTGGTTGCCCGGCCGCTAGTATCACAAGAGCAGGGTCACGTAGTACGTAGTTCTCATAATACCGTCGGTCAGACTATTCATTGAAGCCTGACCTCCGCCTAGGGGTCTTTCGCCCCCTTTTATAATGCGGGGTCAGTAGCTTTGGTGGGGCTGGCCAGTAGATCTTTGTCCCAGCCCCCGACTAAATACATGGACTATTTCTAGGATGGTATCCTTCTATTCGACCGGCCCGATCACTTCTTGAGCCGCTCCTGCTGCTCGCCGAAACCTGTTTCAGGAGCTGCCCTTTTGTTGGGCGAGCTGAGCTGGCCGTGGCTGGCCGGTCTGGCCGTGGCTGGCTGAGCTGGTCGTGGCCAGCCGTGGTTGGCTGAGCTGGCGGCAGCCCGCAGAGCGGGTGGCGCTCCAGCTACGCACCCGAAGCTAGAGTTTGTAACACAATAGCTCCCCCGACCGCGACGACATTAAGCACAGACCATCGTTCGAAATGTCAAGGATTCGGTCCACTATTAGCTTTGTATCTTTGTGTTTCCAGGAATTTTCCGATGTAAATTGTACCGCTTTAAGGCTTACTCCTCCGTTTGACCTTTTTGTTATATCCAAGTAGTTATATACTTGCCATAGAAGGGTTTGTTTTCTTTGACTTAGTATAACAAGTTTCGAGTCATGAACTAACAGTGCATGGGAAATAAAGTTTCCTCGAAATGCAAATTGTGGCCTCCATGCACTAGATTGAGTCTCAGTTTTAGCCTCATACTTATAGCCAACCACCTCACTCGGTGAACATAAGATTACTAAAGAACCTTGAGCTCGTATTTCGGAAATGTTGCTTAATTCTATTGCGCCTGATCGTTGTGTTTCGAGGTAGTCATCTCGTCGATTCGCAATGTAGTAGTGTAGAACGATGTCGTCATAGGCAATAAATAAACGTAGAGGCTCGGAGGTCATACCAATACAACGGATTTTTCCATTCCTTGCTACTTTGAATTCGCATCGTGTTCGTTGTGAATACACCGGATCATGGTTATTTAGATTCCGCTTCCATACTCGAATATGGTCAGTAAGGTCTACAGTTACGACAACATTTCTAAAAGGTGATTAGCTTGTTCTGTCTGAAAACCAACGTTTAGAGCCGAACATACCTTGCTGCGCTTACAAGCCGGTATTCCTCAGGCAATATGGTATCTTCAAGCAATGCTTCTTTAAATTTCCAATTTTTGCAATTACATATTAGGCTGTTTTTCTCCATTGTAAATCTTAAGGAATGTTATAAGAATGGCAGCTAAGAGATACAGTACTTCAGTTGTAATAGAATTTACTTTAATACTTATTAGAATTGTCATCTTTTCTTACCATTATCTGGAAAAGAGGCTGACAGTCATTCCTCAGACGTAATCCCAACCCGGAGGTATTTGTGCGTTTTGCTGCATCAGCTGCTTTCGTTACTGAAATAAACAATACCCAAACAAGCGGAAATCATGGTCTTTTGAAATGTCATCCTTATTATCGCTACGAAGCTGACTGAATTTTGAGAAAGTCAAAGTACTCCTTGTTACACTACAGTATATATTGGAAAGAGAAGTCTCTATGCAAGGTACTCAAAACTCTAAACAGGCTTATATTTACTCAGTGCTGAGATTTTTGCAATTTGGTCGAGCAGCCATATTTATTACGAGATTTTCGCCTCGCAAGAATGTCGGTTAGGGGCCAGATTCTTGCCCGAACGCTCAAAGGGTCTACACGTAAATCGCACAAACCCCTTAGGGGGGGGGGGATTGCTGGGATTGTTATCGCTGTCGTTATATTTATATCAATACTTCTTTTATTTTTATACATGTATCTACAGAAGCGCCGTACGAAAAGGCCGGCAGTGAGCGATAGGGAGTTAACGTCCCTCCCTGCGTAGCGAGAAGCCCGCTGTGCCGAGAAAAATGATGGGTACGTTGACTTTAAGCATCTCAAAATCTGTTCACATATCAATATGTATCCACAATTAGTGGTTGAATTTAAGGCTGGGAGCGATATAGGGACGAATCAGAACCTGGGCGAAAAGTGAGGAGCCGCAGGGAGCGAGTTCCATTCTGGGCTGGGGGCGACTTTCTACTTCTATATAAAAGCGATGTTGAAGCTTTAGCATAAATGGTAAAGCTTAAGTAATCTTCCGGCATGGTTATTTAGGTTTCCCCTCAGGGCGAAAGCCCACGCATAACGTCCCTCCCTACGTTGAGAAAACCCACTGTGCCATGGTACTTTGACTTCAATCATCTCAAAATCTGTGCACGCATCGATAGCTCTTATATTTTTGCATGGTGTACCGTGGCTACTCCTGCCAGTAGAATTGGTTAAAGGTACTGAAAACGCGGAGTGATGGTTTGGTTGCAACCCGAAAAGAAGCAGCATCGTTCGCCGATTGGCACCTTCATGCGGCGTTTCCACCCACCGAGGCTATGATGCGGAATTTGCTGGTCGCGTAGCAAGCGCCATACTTTGTACATCACCCCCGAACTAGTCCTATTATATCATACTTAGTAATCGCATGTTTCACAGCTCCTCACTAGGGTACTTTACTCGCCAGTCCACGCTCGGTACGTACTCTCAGGTGGAGATAAAAGCCTGCAAGGCATGGGCCAACGCCATGGGGGTGCTATTGCTCATCCACTGGCTGTTTTGGTCAGAAAAGTTTTCCTGTGACTTACTGTATGCGCGCGCACCCATGTCCAAAACTCACCTGTGACCTGTGACCATGTATGGAGCCCCTAGTGCATTTAATTCACGTCTGTACATTCTACTACTGGATAATCTGGCGCCTGACGGGGGACACCGCTAGTGCCCGACTGGGTTGCCCTCCGATGATAACAAAACAATAACTCCTGGTACTGTACCGGACAAGGTACTGTGAAGGAAAAGGAGACGCTTACTTTCAAAAATATACTTTGAAGGGTTCTAAACGGCGGCAGCTGGCGGCTTCTGGCGGCTTTTCGCAATGTTACCAACAAATTACAAATTCTATTAAATGATTTACTTCAATTGTCCGTGTTTTGGCATCTGGAAGTTGTCAGCCCCGATGGTAACCTGTTTCAATCAACTATGCACGATTCAGCCTTGCCAGAATCAATCCCTCAGAACCCGGAAAATTCGGTGTTAAGGACCGAACTAGTATGGTAACTTACACTAAGTGGAAGGCTCGGGTGGACTATACGAATGAGTGGGCCTCATAGAAATCTGTGTGAGACAGAAGTAAAATTGATAGTGGAGTAGAGCATAAATAGCGTAGAATTTATACAGCACGCCTATGCGAGATGTACTGCTCACATATGATTAATAAGGCGATCTAACTAAGGTGCTGCTACAAGGGGCTTTGCCCCCCCGATGGAGGTGGAGCTCGCAGTTGGTTTATAACGAGAGAGGGGTGCCAATACACTCAGTAACTCATCGTACTGTGCCAATAATACATCCCCCTTCGCGGTGTCGCAAAACATGGGTGGCTGGCTGCAAGCCACCAGAAGCGATCAACATCATCTTGGTGGGAAAGCTGCATGTGGTATACTTTCTAAATGAGGCTTGAAATGGGCCATTGTGTGGTAAACAAAAGGGCAACGCTCGTAACACGGACCATCCCATATGTTACTCTAGTGTGAAGTGCGCGCATGAACGAGGCAAATGCGGTTTCTTTGTACATACGGACGGGTGCTATAGATCTTATCCGCTACAGATTGTCATGCAGCCTTTCTCCCGTAGTTGATTCGATTCGCTTCGCTTGTTGAGTCTCCTATCAACCCTTGGAGACGCTAGCCGCACCTGCCTGCCTGTCTCAAAGAAATCTCTCTAATCTCCTAACAAACGCATTTCACCCTACCATCCGCAGGTGGTTGATTCTTCAAATCATCAACACTTGTTTGCGATAGATGGAACTACCAGACTAAACAGTCTAATATTCATCTTAGATCATTAAAGTCACGGCGACTCGTTTTGAGTCTGGCGAAAGGCGTTCTCTACGATCCTTGCGACTCTCTGCCTGCACGACTAGATATCACACTAGACCACCCAAAAGCGGCTGCTGCTGCATCTGAGAACGAAGGAATAGTGCGGGGAAAGCTAAGAACGGTACGCCTCGGAAATCAAACGAAGCCGAGCTCGTTAAGAGCACACCTCGAGCGTGTATCCAATAATTCGACGACGAAGGTTCCAGAGCAGGTTTACACACCTTCAGTTAAAGGAAAGTCACGAGCACCGGCTACAAGTAACGGCAGCCCCTTTGGCACGAGAGCCTCTAGAGAGCCTAAAATGGCTTCCCCTCTCCCAAGGTCCACTCCAAACGCAAAGCCGAGCAATAATAGTTCTCCAAGGCATTCGGAAACACCACCAGGAGAGCGATCGAAGTATGTAATCAAGGGCAAGGATGTCCTTATTGGGTACTGGAAAGATTCTTCCGAGCCAGAGGTCATGAATAAGCACGCAATGTACGGTGTCATCCAAGCGCACGGGGTCTTCCGAGTGAAAGTCGTCAGGAGAGCGATCGAAGTATGTAATCAAGGGCAAGGATGTCCTTATTGGGTACTGGAAAGATTCTTCCGAGCCGGAGGTCATGAATAAGCACGCGATGTACGGTGTCATCCAAGCGCATGGGGTTTTCCGCGTGAAAGTTGTTCCAGAAACGCGATATGGACGATATCTTGAAGAAGGGAACTATCCTAAGCAGTCTGGCGGATGCTGGGTGAATTACGACACTTGTGTGTTAGAAAAATACCTCAAAGACCTCATTCGCACGGAGATAGAGGAGTATTGCCGCATATGTGTGGCTGACCCAGATTACAACAACAGAGCCCAAGGGCCAGCTATCGACAGAGCAGAACAGGAAGCCAAAAGAAGAGTTGCCGAAAAGGCGGCGGCGAAGGGGTTGGACATCATCGAGTATAATCGGAAGAGATGCGACCAGCTGGACAAAGGAGCCATTGCCAGAGAGGTTGAGAAGCAGAAGAGGAATGGCGAGGTTGTTGTACCCGTGAGGGCTGAAGTGAAACACACGGCAAAAAGGTCTGATAAGGCGACAAGCGATGCCAGAGCCCAAATGGTGAGGCTTGCAAGGAAAGAGGCTAAGGAGGCCAGAGAGAGAGTGACGATGAACTCCAAGGGGGATGCTGATATAGAGGAGGCGATGCGCCGAAGTGCAAGTGAACAAGAAGCGCTGAAAGCTCAGAAAAAA
>JPKE01000555.1:0-10033 GCA_000750995.1 Pseudogymnoascus sp. VKM F-4520 (FW-2644) | reverse complement strand
GGATGGGTGGATCAACCCATTCGCGAATCTGATAAATTCGTGGTTGGGTCGGAACATATCTTTTATCCGCAGTTCTGCCGATCTTATTTCTAAGAAGAAGAAAATAGTACCTCCATGGGTACAGTACGCGTGGGCGTCCGTCGCTGTAATATTATCGTGGCAACTCTTGTTTGATTGCGTTGGCTACACTTTACGAAGTTATTCAAGGGTAACCTCAAGCAGTAGCCTTCGAAACTGAAGCACCAATTGTGTTGTATTTATCTACTGATCTCCCTTTGAGGGGAGACTAATTTTAAAGCTAGAAAAGGGCGGCCTGCCTAGGCTGAGCGAAAGTAGTGTTCGTTCAGTATACCCCTGATAAATCTTTAGCCTCAGTCATAATCCCAGTGCCTGAAGGATAGTTAGACATCATGTAGTATCAGAGCATCAGGTTGGTTACGCTTACAGCCTACTACAAAAGGTAAATAATTTCAGGGCTGGATTTATTTAAATGGGTGAGCGGCAGAACCAGGCGCTGAAAAGACTAGGGGTAGGATTTATTTAAATAGGGCGGTAGGATTTATTTGTTTAGAAGTCCCCAGAGACCCAAACAGTTGGGGAATGGGTAAACAGACCCGCCCGATTTCATTTCCGGTTGCAGAAGTATAATATATACAATGGTGGTTCAGATATTCGAGACAGAGTTAACCCCAGGTTGGGTTTAGGGTTACCGCGTATGACAGAGCGGGTGGCGTTATAGGGTTTGAGGTGAATAAAGGAATCATAGGGGATTAAGGTAGGGTCGAGACCCCATACGTAGCGCAATAATCCAATGCATTCAAATGGATCAGTTCATCCATTTGCCGGAATTCCGAGTGATTATATAACATGGTTTTTATTAGCGATAGGGATAAGGGTATTTTTGAGGCTGTTTCAACTGAATTCACTACTGCAAAGGCTGTCCACTACAATCAGCTTATTGCCGACAATGTTCAAGCTA
Source organism: Pseudogymnoascus sp. VKM F-4520 (FW-2644) (assembly GCA_000750995.1). Lineage (NCBI taxonomy): Eukaryota > Fungi > Ascomycota > Leotiomycetes > Thelebolales > Thelebolaceae > Pseudogymnoascus > Pseudogymnoascus sp. VKM F-4520 (FW-2644). The sequence goes on along the minus strand of JPKE01000555.1, from coordinate 9,054 downwards.
AATATGGCATTACTGCTTGAAAGCTATTCTGGAAAATAGCTAGAGCTTGGACAGAAGAGGCCTTTGATAAAGCAATGGCTGAGCTACGACAAGAGAAGTTAATTATAGCTACGTATTTATCAAATATTCCAAAGCTGGCATGGGCGTGGCATGCGCGGGCTACACCACTGTATGGCCATGATACATCTAACATTTCAGAGTCTGTGAATAACGTACTACGGCCCCTTAGAAAGCTACAGCCACTCCGAATGATGGATGGCATTTGGACATGGCTTATGGGCCTCATTTATGAGCGCCATTTACATTCTCAAAGGGATGTTATTGTCAACTCTATTCTTACTTTGTTTGAGGAACGCAAAATTAAAGCTCAACGGTATAAGGTTTTCCCATCTGAGAATGGGATATATCAAATCCAAATTCCTAGTTCTGGTAATAAATATACTGTTGAGCTAAAAAAGGCGTGATGTAGCTGTGGGTGGTATACAGAGTATACATAGACTCTTCTATCATAATGTTATAACATCTGAAGAGAAGAGAAAGACGAGAGGAAAGCATTAGTAGTATAAGGAGGTAGAGAAGTAGAGTAGCTTGGTGAGCGAGAGATGACCTGTGACTAGGATCCGTCACGTAATTAACCCAACCATCAACAAGTTTTCTGACTAATCGCAAGGTTCTATAGAGTACTTCTAACACATACTATAGAATCCTCACCCATCCTTATAAGATCCTTTCCGATCTTATAATCAGTACTGATACGGACTGTCCACCTGCGCCTCGTATACATAGAGCGTCGAGTTGTGCTGATCGGGCAACCAGTACAGTCTCAACTTGCCGTCCACAACAGCTACCTCGACCGGGTTCTGCGTCATCGTAACCCCGAGATCAGTCAACATTGTGATCGGCACCTCCGCGAGGGGGTTCATAGTCTCTAGGTCCACGAGAGCGATGCCACCGAGGTTGTAGGGGCCGACCGTCGCGGCGCCGGAGCAGAGCATCACGCCGCGCTTGTTGTAGGCGCGCGGGTGGCCCAGGAACTTACAGTCTTGGTAGTCGACAAAGTACGATGGGTTACGGGCCACGGAATCAGGAGGCGTAAAGAGCGGCAATTCGGCGAATTTGTGGTGCAGGTTCCAGGTGGATGCGTTGCGGGCGCCCCAGTTGAGGGTGACAATGTTGTTGTTGGCGGTGTCGTGGACAATTCCGCCCTCGTGGTCGTCTGTGCGAAGGATCGACGTGGGTTCCAAAGTGCGTGGGTCGATGCGGACAACCGTTGAGGTCGAGTTGGGGCGGTACTGTGAGATCGCCGCCCAGATGAACTCTCCATCGTAGTCAAGACCACCGTTGTGGTATTCGATGGCGCCACGCTCGGTCAGGGTCGCGTCGGCGATGCGGTTGCCTTTACCATCGAAGACAATGATGTGCGCGAAGCCAGCACCAGTGGTTCGATCAGTACCGTCGATGATGCTATGATTTGCGAACTTAACAGTCGGGCTGATATATTCGCCTGCGCTCACGAAGTAGCGATCATCCCCTAGACGCACTATGCCTTCTGGCTCCCAGGTCTCGCCTTCGAATTGGACCTTCTCTATGAGATCCCAGACCGTCGTACGCCCAAGATTCTGGAAGAGCTCGACGATCTTATCGCAGTCCGTGGCAGCATTGGGGGGCGGAAGATTCTGGGGCACAATCGGCAGATCTGGCCGCAGTACAGTAATGTTTAGGGCAGCCGAGCCTAACGAGCTCGAAAGCACACTTGCCGCTATGAGAAGAGAGTCTAAGAAACGCATCTTGCTGGTGACTGAGAATTGATTTTTTAGGGATAGGTCAAATGGAAGTAGACCTCGAAGAAGAGCATGGGGTTACTTATGAAGTATTTATAGCATAGGATCCTCCCAGGAACCCACGTTATGAACAATGTACTATGCGGTCTAGAAGATCTTATCTGAGATTGGATCTTCTCGTCTCAGAATACATGTGAAAGAGGTGCGATTCGAAACTTGGGAGAATAGGACATACTGTAACTGGCTATAGCATAGGCCGAACTTGCACACGTTGGACTTCTACCGCCATTTATTGGCTAGCATGGCTAGCTTCGGCAAAAAGCTTGATGTGGGAGTATTTCTACTACCGCTTAAAAATTATGATCGACTATTTCTACTACCGTTTAAAACTTATGACCGTACTATACTTTGGCGTCTCATAGGTATAGTAGTGGTGTTCGGATCTTTGAGTACACGTCGGGAAGGAGATTGAAAGTTTGAGGAAAAACACGGAAAGACTTGCGAGGAAGTTATTTCCATACCTCTTAGCGATGACAAAGACAAGGGCTTAGACTGGGAGATCTTTGGAGCTTTAAATGTCCAGGCAGGCTAGAGGTGTAGTTCAGAACTGCAGTAAAACTGATAAGCGCCAGCGGTTAATGCGACATCAGTGACGATTAGTCAGCCAACACGTGCGGTCTAAATACATACCAAGTGTTGGAACTCGCAGGTACGTATGGAGATGACAGACTGACTTGACTACTCTATCTACTATTGCTCGGGCTCTAGGTTCCGATATTAGTTTACCTGTTCTAGTTTGTAGCAACGACATAACACCCTTTCAAAACTGCTCTGTCTAACTATGGATGATACTAGCAGAGCTGACCTGATAGAAAGGTTTCGAAAACGCATGGTGGTGGTTGATGCGAGTCTAAAGAAATTAGAGAAACTCCGTGCGCCGCCCACTGGTTTACTTCGTTTGCCGTTTGAAATACGCCTACAGATCTATGGGTACTTAATTCCCCAGAAGCGCGTCATTAAAGTAAGCCAGCCACACTTCTATACGTCTTTTGAGGACTGTACCCTGGAATTTGAAGACAATTTGAACATTTGGCGAACCCGGATATGGAGTTCGACCCGGATTCGGAGTACGACACAGGTTTGCAGGATCGCGCCCCGAAACCTGTACTACGCTCATTCTGATCCACACAAGCCAGCCGTTCGGATCAACCCAATTAATCACGCACATGGCTTCTGTCTTCTGTCGGCTTATACCGACCAGTTTTTGCCTTTAATTCATCCCATCAAAGAGATTTTATGAAGATCTGATCCTCTGGGACATAACACCGTTCGCACGTGGCTAGGGAGTGGAGGGTCTTCATTCACTGCCTCCGCTTCTGCTAAAGTTCTAGAAGGAGATGACCGGAAATCAACCCGGGCGCAGTTCCACGTTGGTAGAAAAAAGTTCATCATTGGATGCACAATTAAGCACCCCACTAACCAATGATGAGATTGCCACCCGACCCACTCGCTTGCCCGGATGTCGCGACAGCCAATTCGGTAACGTACCTTATAAACGAGCGCCGCATATAACCGAGCGCCTCACTCTGCACCAAGACGGGCCTCCTCTCACTTCAACATTAAATTCCTCTATAGTAACTTAGATCCCGAAACCAGCTTTCCCAAACAACTCTTATAAATATTGCATCCCACTCTTGCTCGCGCGAGGCTTTGCCGCATTTAGTAAAGCGCAGTATAAGGGTATGTCATCGTCTACATTTTGGTCATCACTGTTGCAATCCTAGAGCTGCTAACAACTGTTTGAGCAGTACTTATGGCAAATGGCTGCCACCAGCCAATTTGTATGGTAAAAATAATGTGGGGTAAGTACCTACCTGTTACGGCTTCCGGGAAGACTATTGACCGTGCAGGTTTCGGGTTGTAGAACAGGCGGCGCGATGCGGCTCTTACTATGCCCGGCTTGACGTCATTCTCACCTCATCCTAAGTTAATCCAAATCAGCCCATTAAATTTTGCCTCTTCCCCTGCAATCTTGCGACGCTCATTTACTTCTTATTGTGTATTGGCGTCGGTTCCCATGCTGAGCAGGAGACTTGCGAGGCGAAAATTGCCGTTGCGAGCTGCATCATTGAGAGTGCATGGATATGAAAGCTGTCTTGCCATACCCTCCAGCTCCTTCGAATAGTCTTCCATTCTTTGAGTCATTCTGTCTTGTGTAGTAGCTCAAGATGGCTAAGCTGATAACGATAACACCCCATTAAAGAAGCCCCCAGCTTCCTATGACAAAATGAGCGAATGCCGCAGCGCTAGGTATGACGTCTCCTACTTTGGTAGGATAGACTTAACATCATCGCCAAAAAAAAAGCAGAAACTTTATTCAATTGGAAGGAGTAATTAAACCTGCAACCTTCGCCCTCAAACTATTAAATTTGGTGGTGTTAGATAAGCCAAAATGGCATACAATGACTCTGAAATACTTCATAATCACCTGCGGCTATGCCAATGGCAAGATGAGCTTGAATTTCTTTGTTTCGTCCTGTGTGACATCATCAGGTCCTCCGAGACTACAGAGCGTAAGACTAGTCAGACACTAGACTTGCTGAAATTCGTTGAGATTATCAACGAGGAGTGTGAATCTCCTCGGGGCCGACTGAGGGAATTGCTTTCAAAGAAAGAGCTTTCGAAGCTAAAATCTTGTCTTCGTAAAACCAAGCAGATAAGGAATGTGGTGGCTCACCATGTTCCTATCGACGATCGCGTGATGGTAAAGAAGCAGGCCGTCGCCAAATCTACGATGGCAACACTAGAGTCTGTCATTCGGAGAGGGGCTGAAAGATACAAAATTGACCAGGTTCGTGCGTCCGCGAAGGCACTAGCAACTTCACACTAACAATTAACAAGGTCAATTGGTATCCGATTGCTCATACTTCGACGACAATACCAGCCGCCAAGGACTTTTTTAAAGTCGGGATCGTCATATCTGGCGTTTCAGTTCTTTCCACTCGTCAAGTGTATCTGCAACGCGGTGCATATTGCCAGGAGTATCTGTCGAAAGAGCAGGAACGTTGGCTACACGACGAACGTCAGCGCCTTCTGCAGTCTGGTGACCGTAAAGCAGGACGACCTTCGAAAAAATCAAATAAAAGAAAGGGCTTAGGTAAAAAGTTTCAATCGAACAGGATCGCTCGGCAGAGAAAACGAGAAAATATAAATCGCAAACAAAACGGTCAAAAAGACCCAAAAAAAGCTCAGTTATCTGCAAGATGCCCACTCTTCGTAGTGAGAGAGTTCGCATTATCTTGGGAGAGGTGCTTTCCTGTCCTCGAATACTTGATTTCGTTATATATTCTAGCCTCCCTGTTTTATTGTGGTCGATATTGAGAATGTTTGGTAAGAGACATTGGAGTAAAGAAGCTAGTAATTCCGAAACAAAAAATCAATTCTCCATGACTTGTATAATGGGTCTGCAGGATACACTTTTCCTATAATGGAGCATCACTGTACTCTATCGCCTTTCTATTATGAGCAGAAGCCCAGTGCTCTCCCTTTTTCCAGCTCCTGCGTCTCGTCTAATGCCTACGCAGGTGCTCCGATTCCCCGGCCGCTGTTGAGGCGATGGCTTGCTGTAGCACAACCAGGTGCGCCATCTTGATCAGAGTCGAGATGAATTGTATAACAAGCCGCCTCGCGGAAGCCATTTTCCTTTAGGTTAATGCCTTGGGTTGTAAGGAAGCCAACGACAACACTGTCAGAGATCGGGCCCATAAAGCGATGATCGAGCAGTGCAATACAGAAGCACAGACAAGCCTACTCCACTTTTGCTTGGAGCCACTCCAAGATCATGAGGGTCCGAGGCTAGAGTTTGCCTACTTTGACGTTCGGCCTCCCCCGAATTTGGAAACTATGCAACATACTAAACAAAGAAGATTGGCTGGGTTTCATGTGTGATACCCAAAGCACAGTAATTTGTCTTCGGAGGTGAGAGCGTGTATACTCGTTATTTATTTCTTCCTTGCCACCCCACTACTGCATTCGTACTGCCTCCAAACCCTCATCAATCCCATGTCAACGGCATAGCACAGGGGGATTCTGACGCGTACTTGACGCGTGCACGAGCCAGGTTTCAGGGGATATGCCGTAGATCCAGGGTTAGGGTTAACCTTTCAGTATGCACGGGCCATATTTGCGGGGATATGACATAAAACGAGCGGGTATTAGTACAGTAGGATAGGATAGGATAGTACCCCTATGTTGCAGCAGCCCTACCTACAGAAGCATATAGCTGCATCTGCAGATAGGATAGGATAGGCGCATGGGATTTGTGTGCATATACGATTATATATATATATCCAAAGTTAAAGATCCCCCACCTATATCCGATGAAGTAACTGCAATCAGTATTCATAGTATAGCTCCCTCCCAGCGCCTTAAACGTGCTCCCGTCAAGATTATACTCAAACGACACCCCGTGCATGCTTGTAGCAGCCGCCTGCATTGTGCCCCTAAGCCAGACCTTCCCCATTGCAATTGTGGCGCTAGCAGCCGTTGTCCCGTCTGTTAGAGTCACCCAGTTGTTCGCTGAATCTTGCTTCATGCCCTGCACGTTAGAAATTGTATACGTGCTCCCACTACGAGAAATGCCCATATAGGCGCTCCAATCGCGATAAGCAGCCAAGCCGCAGATGTCCCCGTCGGCCATGTTGCTCGTATCTAGCACAACGGTACCGACGGAGACGGCACCGAACACTCGGTGCGTGAGTGTGTTACGTGCCTCGAAGAGGTCGGTGGTAATGGTAGCAGTGGAGAGCGTTAAACCGCGGTGCGTGAGCGTGTTGCGTGCCTCGAAGAGGTCGGTGGTAATGGTAGCTGTGGAGAGCGTTAGCCCGTTGTTGACAGCAAACTTTGTTGTGTCAGGATTGTGGTTCCATTCCCAAGGGACAGCGAGCTTGGTGCCTGTGAAGGTGTCGGTGCCTGTCCAGGATGCAAGTGGGTGAGAGGGTAGGGGGTTTGGGTATGACGCGCCCCATTGCCCATTTACGGCTGTGAAAACGGGGAAGTCGTCGGCGCCCCAAGTAATAGGAGCGAGGACGGGAAGCCGGCCTGACGGGTATGACCAGATACGTGAGGACAGGTGACGGCCCTCCTTACAAGTGGCCACAGAACATGACTCATGCAAAAATATGAGGTATCGACCGGTGCATGAATTTTGAGATGCTTAAAGTCGAAATTCTCGTCACTTCTAGGCACGGTGGACTTTTCTCGCTACGTAGGGACGGACATTATCAAGCCTTTGGGCAACCTCGTTGAGGAGGATTTATCAATTTCACCGCACGTGGAACTTGAAATGTCAATTGTGAAGTTGAGTTTTATTTTTTAATATATTTACTGTAACTTAACGTTGTATTTATTAACTGTTCAGCTTTTTGTATATAGGATCCTGCAATATTGGATCCGCCTCGTTAAAAGTCGCTTGTATCATATTAAGTGACTTTGACAACTCCGCCATAAGACTATGCTCGTCCACTGAACCCTTCAATCTCCATTTTTGTGCGTCGTCATCTGCATACCAGCGGCGCAGTATGTCTCTTACACTCGTCATGTCTTCTATAAACGTTCCGGGAGACATATTTGGATACGTTATTCTATCTTTAACAACAGGTTCTTGGAAACCCTCCAACACTACCTTTGAACAATTAACCCCTTGGGTCAGATGGGTATTATCATTCAACAAAAATGCGAAGCCATTTGTTCGGTTATTCATACTGGAGATCTTTGAGGGATGTATAGCAGAATCGAAATTGACCTCATATATACTTGCAGTATATATACTGCAAGTAGTCATCAACAATGTACCTAATAGTGGCGAACTTAATTGCGACTTAATAAGGTTCCTGTCATCAATATAGTATAATTCGAGGAACTAGGATAAAGTTCGTTAACATAATTTTAGAAATGGATGACATCTATGAAGGATTGTTGGATTTTGCTTTCGGGGTTTAAAATGGGATATAGGCCTTCATAACCACCTACAGTAAACCAACCCGCTCCAGTTGGTCAAGTTATTAAACAAGTCCAAACTATCATGGAGTTCTGAACTAAACCTGAGGATTTGTCGTCTTATAATTATGCTGCGCTACCGCGTTTGCCAGATAACGGCCTACCTCCAGCGATATCTTCATTCATTCAAAACAGACTAACAGCTGCTGGTAATGAGATTCTAGACATCTACGAAGACGCCCAAAATGAGATGCAAAATGCTCTATGCTGTACTTGGCCGGAACATGAGTATGAACTATGGCGACAATGGCAACGTTATCTGATCCAAGACGCTGCTCTATGCTTTTACTTAGCAAATAGCAATGATGTAGCTAGGGAGAAGAATGTATTCCCAGCTTGGCCAAAAATACAGTCAGCAGTCCGTTACAAGAATAATGGGTACAAGCGGGGAGAAGGAATTGGCACCATTTTGAAATGCATAACACCCCTTGACGCAGCACTAGAACATGGGTTAGGCCTGAATTTTCGAGTGTTAGCCGAACGACTGAGCAGGTTCTGTCGCTGTTTGTGTGGTGATCCAGGGAACTTCTTACCCATTACAGAGTGTATAATTGCACTTGACGGGGAGCATCCGGCAGGCCTCACACGCGCACGGGATATCGGGTTACGTAATAAGGACATAAGTGCATGTAAATGGATAGCGGATTTACTATAGTTTCAATTTGAGCACTCTGTTTTTTTAATGTTTACGCCTTTAGCGCTAGAGCTACTATGAGGTATCTAAGCCGCAGATCTCTTCATCAGACTGCTTTAATGGGGTCAGCGTTGAAAGCTTAAGCGGTAGAGCAGCTGGGGTAGTCATGGGTCTAAATGTGTTAGCTAGTTAGCGCTAGCGTTTGAAAACTATCGGTCCCAAAACTTAAATCATTGAGTCCAAGTGTAAAACTACTTTTGCTGTTTACTGTATCTATTTGTGAAGGTACTGTATAAATTAATATTTGCTAAGTTACTTTAATTTCAATCTACTTTTTAACGTAACCCTCCCAACCTGCTAGATAATCCAACATTTATTATTCAACTTGACTCTAAGCCATCCGCGAAAGACTAACCAAGCCTAATAAACATATATTACAAAATCCCTATTCCCTTCTGATAATCAGACACCATTTTATTTAGCTCTTCTTGCATCTCCATAGGGTAGAAAGAACGTCTCCTAATATACTCTATATAGTCGAACACTCTGCCCCTGAGCTAGTCTTAGAGGAGTGGTGCCCAG
>JPKE01000552.1:0-19143 GCA_000750995.1 Pseudogymnoascus sp. VKM F-4520 (FW-2644) | reverse complement strand
GGGTGGGAAATTTATACGGGGTATTGTCGGGCTGGGAGCCCAAGGTTGGTGGTGGGGGGAGGGAGAACAGGCCGGAAGCTCGGTGTCCAGATTGTCTTCGTAATAAGCCGGCAGTCGCGGACTCTGGATCGTATATTACAGTGTCGGGGGATGAGGACCGGGATGCGCTCTCCAAACTCTCGGCGTTGGTCTCGGCGACGATGCTCTCGTCGTCGGTGCGCCAACCAACGCCGAGAGTTTTTGACGCATCACCGGAAGTCGGCGCCATGTTTATCCGGCAGAAAGCTCAGGACCCGAAGTTTTGCCGACGGTCTGCTCCATAGTTAGTTACTGTTGTACCTGAGAACAATCACCGTTACTTACAAATGCGCTTTTGGGGTTGATGACTGAAGAGGAAAAAGAGAAGTTCACGCTTCTGTTTATTGTTTACATTTATTTTAACTCGATTCCTAAATTTCCAGGCCGTGCCCCGCCAGACGCTGAGCACCTTCTCTCAGATGCTTGGACGCCGACACGACCAGAAGGCACAAAGCCTCAACTTCGACTTTGAAGCCGATTACAGTAGCCATTCTAGAAATATGTACATTTGCATATTATATTGTAATATTATCATATGGGTCTCTGTAGTTGTCTGTCAAGTGTTTTCGGATATGTGGCCGGCTTGTGACGTCCTGTGGATTATCACAGTCACATAACTCAACAGACCCTTATATAACCAATTTTGGTTATAATATCATATACACGCTCTTGGAGGGTTTTATTTATTTCTCAATTCTCAGCTTCTCACCTGTAAATATGTGCTGACAGACTTCAATAATACGACGCCATCGTTTGAGTATCTGGCTGCTAATTGGCTGTTCCTTGGCCGCTCAGCCTCGCTTTCAAGCTTAAAATGCCTAAAGCGAGACACCTGTCGGAAAGGTTGTCCCATGCTTATTTTTCAGCACCAGTAGTCGTCGTCACCCGCCTTACGCCAGCAGTTGCGCACTGCCAAGCCAAAAACTTCGGGCTCTCACGAAAGAGACCACAAAAAGAATGCTCTAGCTCCCAGCGTTGTAGTATAGTTACTGGCATTCTCGGCAGTAGTTTAAGAGCTTATCGTTAACTTGGCTTATACAAAGAGGCTCACAAGCAATTGCAAGACACAAACATGTCCGATTACGTCCAAGGCAGCGGGAGCAGTGGACCTTCGCCACTTCCATCGTCAGTATCCCCAAACGGCAGCCTTGAGGTTGCAGACTTGGCATCCGGTACACCGCAATCAGTGCCCAGTAGGGCCCCTGGGGCGTTGGAAGCCCCTAAACCCCGAAGTAGCTCACAGTTGGGACCGAGAAAGGGGCACAAAAAATCACGAGGTGGCTGCTTTTCCTGCAAGAGGAGGAAAATAAAAGTAGGGTCGCGCCTTCCTTTTTCGTCGGTCGAGCCTTCCTTATATCATCGGCCGCGCCTTCCTTATATCTAGGCCATAATGAAGCTAAATGTATATAGTGTCAAGAAACACTGCCTTCCTGCCTCAACTGCCTGAGGAGGAGTCTTGAATGCAAATATCCTGAAGTCCAGCCGCATGAGGTGGACATGATGACTGTTCTGCGCAGACAGATTACCCAGCCCTCAGCTGCCCTCCAGTCTACACCTACTCTCTTCAGTATGGATGATATGCGGTTTTTCCAGCACTTCATTCTGAACGCATACCCCCACTTGCCTGTGAATAATTCTCAAGTTTGGATGCAGAACGTTCCTGCATTTTCTCACAATGTGAGTAAACGCATGGATATGATAGGTCGATTTCAAGCTAACCGCCCTCAGTATGACTACTTAATGCATTCCATGCTTGGCTTGGCTGCAACCCACCTCACAGCTATAACAAACGTCGACTACAGTGAGGCTGCTCTTTCGCATCGCGTTCGTGCCATCCAAGGTTTTAACAAGGCCTTGTCCAAGAAGCCTGAAAAGGAGCCTGATGGCGATGCTCTCTTGGCAACGATGTATTCGCTTACCTTCCAGTCAGCCTTTATGAGCGACAGTCTAATGGAGTTTCTGATAATGGTGCGAGGCTGCGTGATGCTATCGGGGCAACTTGAGAGCCATAGTTCGATCGCTTTCTTCGTCATAGATTGGTACTCCCATCTCAGATACATGGAGCCAAGGCTTGACGACCTTCCGTTCGTTAACATGTCTCTTGTGGAAGGGGCTGCAGTATCCTTGGAAGCTTTAAGCTTTGTCCTTGAGGATGAAGTCAATAGTTTCTATTACCATGAACTTACAAATGTGGTCAGTGGCATCAAAGTATCGTCCAAGCTTGGTAAGTCTCACCTCCAAGGGATGGGAACCTATATACCTAACTTTATATTGAAGGATACTGGAGATTGGTTGCTATTTACAACGTAATTGGAATGCTGAGCAATACGAAGTTCAATGCCTTTGCAAGTCCCAGCAACACCATCGGTCAGATGCTTCTTGCCCACTTCATGGCTCTTGAAGTGGTGCTCTTACCAATGCTAGAGCGGGAGTTCGAAAAGACTTTCCCTACAAACCAGCTTATAAATCGCTGCAGTTGGTTCGATGCGATTGAGAGCTCTGTGCCTCCAGAGTTTCAACATTTCATCCGATGGCCTGCTGGAATCTTAAACGATGCTCGTGAAAGGTGGAAAGCAATGGCAAAAACATATGATATAACTGTAGCTAAGAGGACATAATAAATTTAATAAGACAGAGACACCATCTATAATATAGCTCCAAAATTCGTTCCCCAACAACTCCTCGACAGCTCCAACAATTCCCAACCAATCCAACTTATATCTACACTCTGGACACCAAGCGGCTCTCGAGCTGAGTATCATCGCCCATCTTCTCCGACGTCTGATTCGGCAAGTACTTCGCAGGGTGGTAGATGCAGAACATGATAATTGCCACAAGCATCGGCAGCGATTCCAAGACATAGAACATCCACTCGTGCTCGAATGGGTATCCGTCAATCCCCAGGGCAAACTCGATGAGTCGATAAATACAGCGGACCTGGAACCTAGTCAGCCACTACACTCCATAAAAGCAAACAGGCCGCCGACTTACGATGACCAAAGCCGACGACACGTACACCGCCAGCAACACCTTCCTCCACCCCCTTGGCGCATCAGCCCTCCCCTCAGTATTCGCCAGCTGATGGAACCTCCTCAAGATCCCCACAAAGAACATGAACGTCGCCAACTGCGTGGCCAGCCCCGCAATCAACACATTCTCGCCAAGTGTCGCATTGCTCCCCTCCCAGTTCCCCGATGACGCAATCCCCGAACCCGACACCTGGATGAGGAAGCTGATGATGTCGCAGCTGATGAAGATCCGCGTCAGCTTGCGTGTCGAGAGCCCGTAGATTCGGGTTAGATGGCTGGGAAGCACGGCGAGGCAGAGGCGCGAGACGAGGAGGTAGTCACCGGCGCCGATGAAGATGGGGGCGATGATTACGAGGGAGCTTTGAACGGCATAGGGGGGCTGTGGGGGTAAAGGTTAGTGCTGTTATCTTTGTTTCTGCGTTTATAGGGGATGCGTACGATTTGGTCGAGGTGCTTGATGGCGACGGTGCGGGCGGCATAGCCCCCTACTTCGAGCAGGGCGCCGACGAAGACGACCCAGAAGTAGTAGCTGCGGTATCTGATGAAGGTCTGGTAGCCTTGGATGAATAGCGGGATGGCGTAGAAGACTGCGAAAACGATGCTGACCGGGTAGGAGGGGTCGTAGGTCCAGATGCTTTCCCCCATCTCGGCGATATCTGGCGTATTTGATGGGACTTGCTGGAAAGACAATGGGATGAAAGATTGCAGTTTGATGGCTGTAGGCTAAAGAATGCTCTAGTTAACTGTGTGCTGAATTACCTCACCCTCCACGCTCTAGAACTCTCTTATATACACCTCATACCCGATCTCCACCCACGCATCCAATTTTCAAACCAGCCATATCAAATCCGAGACGCGTAATCGCACTGCCCGCAAATATTCAGGAACCACGCAATCGACGTTCCAGCACGCCCTTCAAATACAGAATGCGCTCTGAATCCGAGTTACCAAATCTCCCCAGCTTCAATGGCGCTCTACCGTGGCGTCGGCATTCGTAAGGCAGTGCTGGCGTGGGGAGTCGCTGATTGGTTGGCGATGGGGACAGGCTTGGCATCGCTCGGATTCACTCGGATTCCTAGGCTTAGCGTTGAGTTTGACACCGAAGCTCCAGCGCGAGTGGGGATTACCTGATTTAAGCTATTTAAGTTATTTTTGTATTTTGTAATCAATTGTAATCGTATTGGATCGCATTTGCTATTTGACAGTGCGGCTAAATATCTGACCCGACAGCGGGCGACTTGTTGTGTTCAAAAGGAGGCATATGAAGAATGTGAGAACTAGGCGCTAGTATGAGGCATGGGACACACAGCTGTTCTCTTTAAGGGCCTAGACCAAGGAACAGGAATGTGGCCGACTGTGCTTATGCAATCATTCAGCAAGACATTGTTAGTAACCGCAACACCAATTTTCAACGCCGTTCGAGTAGGTTATTCGCGTTATTGAGCGGACCCTCAACGAAGAGATTGAGTGATCAGGCGAGTGATGGCATTCCTCGGTGATTAGAACATATAACAGCGAGAATACCCAGCAACAGTAACAGCGTCTCGACAGCAACAGTGTAGCGAGTGCACCGCCAGCATCTCCTTCCGGGGGGGGGCTGCTTGAGTTCCTGTCGTTGTTGATATTTTGCTGTCGCTTCTGGTTTCTGCTGTCGTTACTCCTTTGCTGTCGATACCCCCCTCACCACCGGCCCCGCAAGATATGCACTGGGCATCGTCCTTCACCTAACTCCACTGATGGCGTGTCAAATGGGCCGTCCCGTAGGGTCCCCTGCCAAAAATGTACTCTCTTCTCTGCTCGGGCGATGTCCCAACCGTCTTTAGTAGGCTTGTCATCTGCCGCAGATCCTCCCGTCTTCACTCTTGTATTAGACGATGAACATGAGTACACCACCCCGAGTCAGCAGCACAACGCAGCACAGCGCCGCGACAGCTACCCCACGAAATAGCCGCACTTGCTATGCGGTACCGTGACGGACTGGGAGTTTAGCAATACCGGTTTCATTCTTGCGGACTACGAAAAGAGACTAGTGATTGGGCTCACCAGGAACCTAGCGTTGGATATCGAGAGCAAAAGAGGTTTCTGCTGAGGCACTGTGTTAAGTATTCGCGAACATCGCCCACCGCAGCATAAAAACCCCGCATAAGCCTAGGCGTTACAGTACCGCCACTGTTGTGATGTTCCGAGTTTGTTAAGTTGTGGTTTGAGGATTCTCGCGTTATATGCCCGAACACCTATCCCGGCTTAGGGACACATACGTTTGAGTTCTGTTGCGAGATAAAATGAATTGGGTACCGCGGTATTATCTTCATATGACTTTCGGCATATTATTAGAAGTGTCTGCATCGAGGATGGCCTATTGCCGCAAAATATCATTTAGTAGCAGATCCGCCTTCTTCTCCTGATCCAAGAAGTCAAGGTCCATCTCCTCACCCCCTTGATTCTGTGACGTTTCCAACCCCTCCAGTCTGCCTTTCACCCGCGCCATCAGCATCCCCATCTTCTGCAACTCGGCCTCCACCTCCCCATCCCTCGTGCACAAGTTCCCCTGAACATCTTCCTTTGAGTTCTCAAACGGTTCCAGCATCCCCTTCAATGCTTTGTACCTTGCCACCTTCTCTCTCAACTCCGCCCGCCTATCATTGAGCCCCTTAATGCGCGCAGTCAATTCCACATACCGCTGCGCTTCCTCTGGGCGATGCGCAACCTCCTCTTCATCCTCCCACGCATCTGGGAGACTCGTGATGTTAACATCCGCCGCTGCTATTAGTTAGCAAAAGTCAAGTCCTATTCCAGTCCACAGTGCATCCATACCAAAATCCGTCCCTAACTCCAATTGACCCCGTGCAAGCTCCCCGCTGACGTCGCGCTCGCCAGCCATCCAGTACAGCGCATCCACCTGCTCGGCGACATGGCGCTGCGCCGGCGCGGAGTAGACGAGCTTGGCATGCTCTTGGATCCGGGCGTTGAGCTGGAAGAGGGCGTCGTCTATGGCTTTTTGGCGGATGGCTTGGTCTCCATCTGGGGGTTGGTAGTTCACTGGGATTCTCAGTGGGGCAGAGAGAGCTTGGATTTGAGAGCGTAGGAAGGCGAGTTTTAGGTCTAGGATCGTGGGGGCTAGGGTTGCGGACATTGTGGTTTATGGAGATAAGGTAGCCCAGTGAGTTATGTAGTGATTGTAAGGAATGGATGTATTTGTCGGCTCTTAAACAGTGACTTCACTGGTTCGACCAGTTCGAGGTTGATGGCGCTTGGAGACGCGACACCAAGCGCGTCCCAAAAGTCACAATTCACGTGACCTCGCGGGGCATGTGAGTGTGAAATCCTTGTGTTTCCATTGGCCAGTTATGCCTCGGTATTTTGGCCTCTACCCCAGATTATTCGGTCCCCACCTACGGTTTGGGGTACAACGATAGGCCAGACTGATCACCAGCCATTTCTCCGACGGCTTTGGCTTGTTGCTTTAATACTGCTGTGTCTTTCTCTTCTCTTTCCATCCCCTTTCCATTCCTTCAAGCGTTCCAAAACAAATCGTTCATTATAGCCATGTCTCCAAATAACCTCACTCGTGCCGAGGTGGCGAAACATACCACCGAGGACTCTACCTGGCTCATCATCGACCACAAGGTGTATGATGTGACCGATTTCGTCGACGCCCATCCCGGCGGCGAGTTCGTCCTTAAGCAAGTCGCCGGCCAAGACGCAACAGAGGCCTTCTACAACCTCCATCGCCAGGAAGTCCTCCAGAAATACTCCGAGCTTTGCCTCGGAACCCTCGAGAATGAGAAGCCCGAGGTCATCGAGCAAAAAGCAGGCGACCTGAGCCTTGTCCCATATGGCGAGCCGACATGGCTGAGACCTGAGTTCCACAGCCCATACTACAATGATTCGCATCGTAGGCTTCAGAAGGCGATGCGGGAGTTTGTAGACAAATACGTCACCCCCGAAGCCCAAGAGTCTGAGCGGACTGGCACACATATTAGTCAGGAGCTCATCAACCGTATGTCAGAAGCTGGTATTCTCCACATGCGTATAGGCCCTGGAAAGCATATGCACGGTGTTAAGTTACTTGGTGGGGTTATGATGGGCGACGAGTTTGACTACTTCCACGACTCCATCGTCGGGCAAGAGCTGGCGAGACCGTTCGCGAGAGGCTTCCAAGATGGCAACATGGCGGGCATGACGATCAGTTTAACAGCCGTTATTAACTTTGCCAACAACGAGGAGTGGAAGAACAAGATTGCACAAGAGTGCTTCAGCGGCAAGAAGAAGATCTCCCTTGCTATCACCGAGGCCTTTGCTGGCTCAGATGTCGCTGGCATCCGCACCACTGCCGTCAAGACACCAGATGGGAAGCACTACATCGTCAACGGCACCAAGAAATGGATCACCAATGGCGTATGGTCGGACTACTTCGTCACCGGTGTCAAGACCGATAAGGGTCTCTCTGTGCTCCTGATCGAGCGCGGCCCCGGCGTCGAGACAAAGGCCATCAAGACCTCCTACTCCGCCGCTGCAGGCACCACCTTCATCACTTTCGACAACGTCAAGGTGCCCGTGGAGAACCTCCTCGGCGTTGAGAACAAGGGCATTCACGTCATCCTGTCCAACTTCAACCACGAGCGCTGGATGATGGTCAACTCCGTCCTCAGATGGTCACGCACCGTGACCGAGGAGTGCATGAAGTGGTCGGCGCAGCGCGTCGTCTTCGGCAAGAAGCTCAATGAGCAGGCCGTTGTGCGCGCGAAGCTCGCCAAGATGATCGCCCACGTTGAGGCCAACCAGGCGTGGTTGGAGAATATCACCTTCCAGATGACCAAGATGCCGTATTCGGAGCAGGCTAAGCACTTGGCTGGCCCGATTGGCCTGCTCAAGATGTTTGCGACGAGAAGTGCGCACGAGATTGCGGATGAGGCGGTGCAAATTTTCGGGGGCAGGGGTTTGACCCAGACGGGGATGGGAAGGGTGGTTGAGGCGTTCCACAGGACGTACAAGTTTGATGCTATTCTGGGCGGTGCAGAGGAGGTCCTGGGTGATCTTGGTGTAAGACAGGCGATGAAACAGATGCCGAAGAGTATGTTGTAATTGTATATGTAGCGAGAGATGTGTTTAGAAGAGCTTCTGATATAATTGAATGGATATATAACGTCAATTTATGAATTCAAGCTGCTTGTCCAGCCAAAAATACCTATAAATTATCTGTTTTCTGGATTTATGCAAGGCCTTTCCGACCTTTCCGACAACAAAGCAAAAGATACGATCATCCTATCAAGAACAGTTCAGACATAACCCAATCCTCTTGCGCAAATATGGGATTGTTCATATGAAATACAACTCCTCCTTAAAGCTTCTTAACGCAATACCCAACAACATGTGGCAACACGGACCAGTCGTCAAACAGCTCCAAGTTCACCTCGGCCCATCCATGATCTGATTTTGCGGCGTTCACCAGTGTTGCTGTCGTATCCCTCAGGAGGTGACACCCGACCAAAAACTCCCAACCAAGCGCGGTGTAAAAGAACTGCAACATATGTCCCACTTTGCTGCCCTCTTTGTGGAAGAATCTCCCCGCCTTGTTTCCTTCTTTGCTGCTCTCATTCACGACATGTTCACATACGACTAACCTCCCTCCAGGTTTCAAGCACCTGTATAGGACCTCGACGGTCTCATTTGGCTGTGGTACGCTGCAAAGAACGCGGATACAGACAATCTCATCAAACATACCATCACCTATGCTGTTGTCCTTGCTCAGTAGACCCTCTGTTTTGAGCACTGGGATTAATGAGTCTGGCTCTGCACCACATGATAGAACCTTATACTTCTCACCCAGTCCGGCCTTCTTTGCGTTCTCCCGCAGAGCGTGATGCAAGTCAACGCCAGGTTCGACACCATAGATCATGGTAATGTTGTCTTTGTTCGAGAAGCGAAATACCTGATCGCCAGAACCGGGACCGATGTCCAAGATGGCGCCGTGAGAGGTTGCAAGAATCTCACCTAACATCGGCGGAACCACATCTGCAAACACTGGACCGACTGCAGTCCAAAATTTGGCGAAGGAAAGATCGCGGTAGGCTTTGAAGTTTGAGATGGGTAGTATTGGTGAAGTAATAGCAGCTTGGAGGAAATCTGTGCTATGTCAGTACATGCTGAAGTTATACAAGTGGGGGAAATTTAATCTAGGCCTAGACTGTGTGGGAAATATTTTGGTCACAAAAGGAATTCGGAGGCTTACAAACTGCACTTTTAACCATGAGGAGGCCGGGGAGAATGTACGCATGCAAACATTCTAGGGCGGTTGGCGCCATTGCTCCTTAATATCGAAATTAAGATGACTCTGGAGCCTGGAGGTTAGTTTTCTTCAATTATAATCCGAGTTATACAAGTTGGATATAGAGTATTCATTCTAACTGACTATAATTGATTAAAGTATACAGTCGAAAAGGGTGGGGTCAAATTAAGAAAGTTGAGGGTCCTCGAATATACCATTACGACATCATCCGCGTGACCTTTTTCGGCCGCCTGTATGAGAACATTTCCCTAGCCAAACGTCATATCACATGTCATAACTGTTGCCACAATACGTTACCTGTGATTGCATCGGTTCATCTTGTCCACTGTTCTAACTATTAATTAGACCTCCCCTTTGGTGGATCGGTTTAGAAGTATGCTGCTGCTGATGCGAACGGGCCGTCAAACCACCGCCCTGCCCATCTTCTCTGGCTCTTGTTACCGCCGCGATATTAAATACATCACCGACCTCACCTCTCTAAATGAAGCGCGCTCCTCCCTATGCCACTGCTAGAATTGCAAAGTATAAATCTAGCTATCATTATTATAGTAATCCTTGTTAATTTAAGGTTTAGTTAATTCCTATGTTTTAGATAGTTTGTTTAGATTCTTAGGGTGTATCTAATAACTAATTAGTGCCTTACCGAGTGTTAACGCTTACTTTTGTTTAGTTTTTAAACACTAGTGTCTAAATACTAGAACTTTACTTAAGATATCTATAAATTACATCCAAGTCTCCTAAGGAGTGGATTTAGATACTAAGGAGATGTCGTTTGTGTTGAGAGTAATTGATGGGGTATAGAGATACACAGCCAAAATGTATGCAAATCCCCGGCCACTGTAATTAGTCTCTTGGCGCACTAGAATAGAAGCCCCACAGTAGATACAGTAAATAGAATATATAGGTCAATTGAATTACTACACTATCCTACGGAGCCTACGTAGTATTCGTATTCGATCGGGGGGCCTGCTCAAACCGCTAAAAAGCTGAAGGATTTGAGCCCAACACTCAATACGTTGGTATTCCGAGACATCTGTCTCATACCACACTAATTGGGGCCCCCGACGATGAAACTGGTAACTGGTAACTGGTAAGAACTGCTTTTCCAGGGTCAAAAGGTCACCGTATCCCACAGTACCAGTCCTCTTCCTCCAACAGTTTGTTGTTGCTTATCTTTGTAATTACTTCTAGAATTCTAGAATTGGAAGGTACGGTTAGGTTAGGTCCGAGCTTCGAGGGGTTTAGTGGCACTACTTTAGTGGAGTACTCACTTTGGTGCGACTAAGTTCGTGACGTAAAAGGCAAGCGCACCTACCAGGCTCCCCCCTACTCCGCAATACCCGTCGCATCTCTCTTCGACTCAGTCGAACAGCATGATATCTCGTTCGTCCAAAACTGTAATTCTGGCCGCCGCCACCCTCTCCGACTCTCCGACTCTCTCAATTGCTTTCCTCCCTCTCTTTCTAGTATCGACGACGACGGCGGATTGCAAAGAGCTGTAGCCTTTGATACGACAGACTTACGATACGACCTGTACGACTCTTACATCTACTTCAACGAGGAGCAATTCGTTGTTCACACTCTCTCGACGAGTAGAGGATGGTGCGAGAGAGACGCCTCAAAGCTCATGCGTTCGTCGCACAACGAATAGAATGACCAATTTCTGCTGCCAGCGAACCCAGCGACGGAGGAATTGCCGTTTTGGCTAAGCTCGACTCCTTCTGCGACTGTGGAGAATTGGCCCTGTTGCCGTATCTACCACAGCTTACCTTTGCATGTACTGAGTCTCCTCTCGATACCCATTCGACATCTCGACACATATATTCGGCACCACACCCGACTACATACACCCAATACACAGCGCATAGCTGAATTACAAACTCCCTCCCAAGACCCTCAATGTCCTAGCCTCCACCGAGCCAACCTTCACGATGCCTAAGTCACACTCGCTCCACTCGCACCATGACTACCCTGAAGAGTTCTCGAACCCCTACCGTCTCACCTCCAACTCGCAGGGTTACTACGACAGCTCAACGCACCTCTCCGGCGGCGAGCCCTGGTACAGCGTTGACAGGCACCGGCATTCGAGTTTATCTCAGAGGTTCGTGGATAGTTTCAAGAGGGACCCGAATCGACGTACCACTAATCCCGCTATTAATTCCACTGACCACAATGGTGCCTTGGATCCGCATATGGCGGTATTAGCGACGGCGAACACGTCGCTAGCGAGAAAGTTGAAGGGGAGGCATCTGCAGATGATTGCAATTGGAGGGAGTGTTGGTGAGCTGGGATGCTATAATGGGGGTGCAGCGAGAAATGGAAGAAACTGACTGGGAATAGGAACAGGATTGTTTGTTACAAGTGGAAGGATGCTCCACGAAGGTGGGCCAGCATCAGTACTGATCGCGTTCTCACTTATCGGGTGCATGCTATTTTGCACAGTGCAAGCTCTAGGTGAGATGGCCGTCTTATATCCAGTAGCTGGCTCTTTTTCTGCGTATTCGACGAGATTTCTTGATCCGGCATGGGGATTCGCCATGGGCTGGGCGTAAGTCCTGTATCCGTCGACTTGTTAGGGTTAAAGGTTACTAACAACACAAGCTATGCAACGCAATGGCTCATCGTTCTCCCGCTCGAAATTGTCGCCGCCAGCGTAACTATCAGTTTCTGGAATAACTCGCTCCCACGCTCCATCTTCGTCACGATCTTTCTCGTTCTCATTATCTCTATAAACCTCTTTGGCGTCAAAGGCTATGGCGAAGCCGAGTTCCTTTTCTCCCTCGTTAAAGTCGTCGCGGTGATCGGCTTCATTATCCTCGGCATTATCATCAACTGCGCCGGTAACCCCTACGGCGGCTACATCGGTGGGAAATTCTGGGTCGAGCCGGGACCCTTTAACAACGGCTTCAAGGGCCTCTGCTCCGTCTTCGTGACCGCTGCATTCGCTTTCGCGGGCACAGAATTAATAGGCCTCGCATCGGCGGAGACGGCAAACCCGAGAAAGAGTCTACCAACGGCTGACCGCCGCATTCGCCTTCTCGGGCACGGAATTAATAGGCCTCGCAGCGGCGGAGACGGCAAATCCTAGAAAGAGCCTACCGAAGGCCATCAAGCAGGTTTTCTGGCGTATCACCTTATTTTACATCGTGAGCTTGACAGTTGTGGGTCTCCTGGTAGCAAATGACGACAAGCGACTTCTCAACGAAGGTACCGCTAACGCTAACGCCAGCGCCTCACCTTTCGTTATCGCCATTGAGGACGCTGGCATCACTGTCCTACCCTCCGTGATGAACGCTGTGATCCTAATCGCCATACTATCCGTTGGCAATAGCGCCGTTTTTGGCAGTACCCGCACTCTAGCCGCGCTGGCTGACCAGGGCCACGCACCAAAGATCTTAGGCTACGTTGACCGCAAAGGCCGCCCCATCGTTGCCATCGCTATCGCCAGCGCCGTGGGCTTTATCGCCTACGCCGCCGAAAGCGGGCAGCAGGGCACGGTGCTGACCTGGATGGTCTCATTCTCCGGCCTATCCAGCATCTTTACCTGGGGCTCCATCTGCCTGTCGCACATCCGGTTTCGGCGAGCCTGGGCGTTGCAGGGCCACAGCCTCGACGAGCTAGCATTCGTGTCACAGCCAGGCTTAGCGGGGAGCTATGTGGGATTCATCTTCACCGTGCTGGTTTTGGCGGCACAGTTTTGGACGGGCGCGTGGCCCATCAACTACAGGGAGATCGGCATAAAGGGGCAAATGAAGAGCTTTTTTATAGCGTACCTGACTGCCCCGATCGTGCTGGTCATGTATGGGGGCTATAAGTACCGGTATAAGACGAAGGTGTGGAGGGCGAGGGATATGGATCTCCAGACAGGGAGACGGGAGTTGAATCTAGACAAGCTGTTGAAGGCGGAGAGGGAGGAGAAGGAGGAGTGGCCTAGGTGGAAGAGGTGGTATGACCTTGTTTGTTGACATAGTTCTTGATTTTTGGGTTTGTTTTAAGGCGAATGGGATGTAGTGTTTTTTGGGCGGAATGCCCAAGGGTATATGAACGGGAGGGAATCATCTAACCACAACACATCTCGATGGCAGTATAAAATCTTAGGGGATGGTAACCTGGCAAAAGTCGCTGTATATATACTATTACTTACGAATAACAGTTACATACGACCATAGACTCAAGAGAATTGGGCATCCCGTCCGCTCTGCCATACACAAGCTTGTAATTCAGTGGCTTAATACTCTCAATCGTGCCAATAGGCATAGCGTGGAATCTGAGCCCCTTGCCGCCTTAAAGGGTGAAGCGAGGGTGAGGAGGGTGAGGCGACGTGACGATTTCGTGTCAATTTCGTAATAGTACGGGAGTGTGGCCGTTTTAGCTCACGTACCTTGTCAAGGTGCCTTGCTCTTATTTTCTATGATCCACCATTTGTGAGCCCCTAAAAAAGTCCAGAGGTGCTACATCAAAACCGCCAAAAAGCTAAAGTGGGCGACTACATTGTGAAGGTCACGTGATTTTGGGACAAAGGCGGAGGACAAATCAATCGGGAGTTGTCAAAAGTCTGTCCACGGAGATAGCAGAAATTTGGGAATACGGGATATACAGAGGCACCTACCCACAGGCGGAGTTGATTTCAAGGATAAGTCAGGGGGTACCTAGTGAGGGATCATCGAGACCATCGGGTGACTATCATCGATACTATCGGGTGACACATGTGCTGGCATGGGATAAATAAATGGATGCCCGGATCTAAAATTTAATCCACTGATACTAGCCGGGCACTCGTAACCTTCAATTATGTTTTGATCCACGCAAAAGGCACATATAGAGCTGTTCAAGACTTTTTGCGTCTGCACTCACTTCAAGGAGAGTGCATCCCAGTCTGCCTCGGCACATCGAATCTCAAGCTTCCATACTACTACAACTGTAGTGTGTCTGTCACCATGCTTTATCTTAGCTTTTTATCTTAGCTAGGCGGGTCGGCTACTGCATTAATACATTAACCTAGGAAATGAAAACGATGTTATTAAAAGGGCAACTTCTACCTTAAAAGCATTGCACAGCCTATAAGTGCTTTACAATAATGCGAAACCACATAATATGCTATAGGATAAACATTATAGTAAATTTATGCTTGTTAATCTTAAACGTGTAGAGATCTGGACTAGGGTCCCCTTAGGCATTATTACAGCGAATCGCAAGAGGAATCGTTAAGGTGATATAAAGACGGGAGCAAAAGATGAAGATTTTGACCGTGAGAGGAGGACTGCTATTAGCTGCATTCGTACGTACAATGGCTTCACTTAGCTAGGCGTGGCGATTGAGCGTGACAGGAGGGATGTAGACGCGGCACAGATTCAGGCTGACAGCATCACCTAGCAATCTCTGCTCGCAGTCCCAGTTAGAGCCTTGGAGCGTTAGCACTGCGAAGTCATTCAAGAGGAAATAAGGGCTATCGAGGAGGCAGAGCCATTAGGAAATTTGAGATGGTAGGAAGACGTCTAAAAATGAAAGGCATTAGGAAATAAGAGACGAGGAAGTTAGAGGTCAGGACATGGGTAATTCAAGAGACATTGGGAAGTCTGAATGATGTGGGCGCAGTTGCGGTAGTGTATAACTGGAGCGACACGGATACAGCATCAAGGGATGCTGGAACCAACGAGATCGGATTTGTCATGAGCAGGATTATAGAGATCGGATTGAGCTATTCGGGAAGGAAGGGGTCTCTCAGTATGAAAATGGAGCAGTACGGAAGTTATCACAATTGCCTGAATCTAGGATAACAATGTGTGGAGTAACGACATACCTGTGACACTGTTTTATATGAATATGTCCAACTTTTGCGGTTGTGCAGGGGTGCCGTAACATTTGGGTGCTAGCGAAACTAGGTATGGACGCAGCCACTGACAGCTCAATTCCGACCCGTACCACCATCAACCTCTATAGCCGACCCCGCAAACCCCCCTGTTAACGTACAGCCCCATTTTCCCCCACATCCCTATATCCCCGCATCTCGGCAATCATGCTCAAAGGCCGGATGCATTGAATGCCGTTTAGAGTGGCTCTTCAAACCCTGAACTGAGTGCCGTCGGGGTATGGCGGTCTTTGCTTGGCGCTTTTCTTCAATCGCCGACCCCAGCTAACCTGTAATACAGTACCATTGTCCTAGGATGAACTGCCGGACGTAGTTTTACGCCAGTTTTACTCCACTCTCTCATTATATATTGCAGTGCGTTCATTTATTCGCCCGCTCTAGAGTGTTGATCTCTCCGCTAATGTTACACGAAAGGACATGATTGTGGAGATGTCCTCTTGCAATTAATCGCGATGACCAGAGATGCCTCTTCCCCCCGCGCCGTCCCCTCATCTCCTCCAAAACCCCGAGGTAATTATGGACAAGTATAAGGACTGCAATGTGCCCCGCTGAACTTCTATAATGCCAGCCCTCCTTCTCTACTACCCCCTAACATCCCTTCCTCTCCCCCTTCTCTCGCTGCAGTAAGCTTCCCCTTGCCCACCATGCGCCCCTTCCTGTTCAGCCTACTGGGCCTGGGAAGGTTGACGGCCGCAGTAGTGGTGACAACGGATAATGGCTTTACCCATCATGGTCAGGGTCATGATCATGACGACTACAAAACCTGCGTAGTGATCCCCCTCGGGCACAGCCAGGACGACGTGCCCAACATCCTCGCCGCAGTGGACAAGTGTGGCGCCATCCCCGGAGGCCGCATTGTGCTCCCGGCCCCGTACGTTTACAGCATCAACCAGCGCATGACCACGCATCTCGAGAACTCGACGCTCGAAGTCAGCGGCACGCTGCACTTCTCCGACGACCTGGCGTACTGGATCGAGAACTCGTACCGCTTCGACTTCCAGAACCAGTCCACAGCTTGGAGGATTACGGGTAGCGATTATGTCGTGGATGGTGGGCCTGGAATGGGTGGCATCGACGGCAACGGCCAGACATGGTACACCTGGGCAAAGAACGCCGGCAATGTCTTTGGACGACCGATGCCCCTCCACATTGTTAACTCGACACGCGCCACCTTCCGCAACCTGTCGATTCGGCAGCAGCAGTTCTGGGCGGTGCTAGTCGAAACCTCTAGCTACATCGAATTAGACAACTTCTATGTCAATGCGACCAACTCGGACCACGCTGCCGACAGCGGCGGCGGCGAACATTACGTCCAGAACACCGACGGCATCGACATCTACCGCTCCGACCACATCTCCATCACCAACTGGGTCTACCAGGGCGGTGACGACGCGGTGGCCCTTAAGGGCAACTCGACTAATATCCACATCGAGAACATCACTGTCTATGGCGGCCCCGGCATTGCCTTTGGCTCCCTAGGCCAATATCCTGATCGATACGATATTGTTGAGAATGTAACCGTTAAGAACATCAAGGTGTGCCTCTGCCTCTTCCTGCTTACAATCTTGACGACGTAAAAATTTGACCTGAGAGAACATCTTCCCGTCTCCCCCTGCTGACCGTCCGACTCTTCGTTTCCTCTTAGGTCCAACCGTCATTTCAGAACCCCATGAAATCTGGCGTCTACTTCAAAAGCTGGTATGTCTCTCTCAGTCGGGAGCCTTCACATTGATGCTCCTGCTCCTGCTCCCTTTCATTCTGATTATCATCCCCGCAGGATTGGCGTCAACTACGGATATCCCCCCAACGGCGGCGGCGGCGGATCGGGCCATGTGCGGAACGTGTCTGTGGACGGCGTCGTCATGGTTGATGTCGAATACCCTATCTACATTAGTACCTGGTGAGCCTCTTTGTCTCTCTTCTCGCTCCTCCTCTCCTGTCTTCTATCTCTCCCTCTACACTTCTCCCCAGACAGTAGACCCCTTGCTGAATAATGATATTGTGTTGTGTAGCCTCAGCTATCTAAGCACAAATGTCACGCAGTACTGCGATACCTCGACCTTCAGTTTTTCCGATATGCACTTTAACAACATAAGCGGCACATCACTAGCCACGCCCAGCTCCTTTCCCGGCCACAATATCACCTTTGATATCGCCCTACTATGCTCGAAAGAGGCACCTTGCGACGATCTGACATTCAGCAACATCGACATCAAGGCCCCTGCTAGCTATAGTGGCTTGAAGTATCTCTGCGCTAATGCCGAGGTAGAGGGTTTGGCGTGCAACACTTAAACCTGTGTATACCTGAAGATATCATGAACATTGCTACTGGTACCGGCTGCGCAACGGGGGGCTGTGGTTCGCTATATTAGTACTCCCGAGATTTATCTGGAATATATTTATTAAGAGCACAACTCTCGCAGCAACTCTCTTCTCCCCTTAACTTAATATTCGTATAGTAAATATAATACTAACGTACTTGCATAACGAGCTACGCAGTATAGCGAGCGACGCACTTTTTACCTGCCCCAGCAGTTTGTAATGGTCATACAAAACACCAACCCTATCAAATTAATTATACTAATCGTTGTAACCAACTGTTCGCTCAGCTCACAGTTGGAGTAAGCAAGCACACATCCTCCAGTCGCAACTTTGAAGATAGACGTACATATTAATTACAGTTGCAACACTATCTAAAGCATTCATAACGCGTTATAAATATAAGACCTACCATTCGGCTGTTGAGTTGTTTAAGGGAGGTTCATGTAGTTGCCATTATAATATTAAAGGCACTGCGTTATAAATAAGACCCACTTTAGGACATTGAGTTGTTCTTACATTGTTAAGGTAGTTACTATTATGTAAGTAAGGGGCATACTTAATTCAACAAATGGTAAGATTTAACACTTTATGCTACTATATTTGACGACTAGTAATAACTATAGGAAAAAATAACTTCATGTTAAACGCCTTTATGTTAAGAAAGAAGCTGTTTGTGTCGTTACACGCCGCGAGGACGAATTGCAAGCGGGCATAACGGGTTGCACAGGACGTGGCATTCGCACGTTCTACCTGGAATCGCCGTTCTGTCGCAGTAGATGTGGCAGGTGGCGCCGTTGGGGTCGCCGCGTGGAATGCAGCCAAACGCACGACCGCCTGCCCCTAGCGGTACCATACGCCACTTGGGATTTTCTTGGGCTGGGGTTGGTGTATAGGGATATTGATATTGTATTTTAGGACCAATGACATTCGGATCCATTTGCATGGCGATTAGGGGGTCGATGAACTGGGTGGGAGGGCCTGTGCCGTCTCCCAAGGCGATCATGGCCCCCTTAGACTTGCACCGCTCTATATATTCCCTATGCGCGGGTCCGCCAAAGCCATCGAATGGCGCTGGCGCTAGCGGAACGCCAAAGAAATTGTATAGCGCTGGATCGAATGTCGTTAGCGCTTGCGGAACGCCAAAGGCTGGCGCTGGCGGAGGGAATAGCGCTGGTGGAGGCGCAGCAGGTTTGGTAGGCCTTATAGCAGGCTGTTGCCTCGCATCCAACCTTTTCTTATGCAATGCTATAGAGTCCAATGGTATATAGTCATGATGCGCCTGAACTGGTGGAATCGTAGCATCTTGCGCGATAGCGAGAATATCCGGATGATTTTTCTTCATTTGGATCAGCATCATCGCGGCCGAGGCTCTACGGGCACATCCACCTACGCCATATACTAAAACTCGAAGAGATTAGAGGCGGCGACGTTGAGTATAGCCTTTGTGGTCTCTATACGCGAGGCATTGCGAAGTACCCTAAAGTCGATGAAGCCCATGGTGTTGAGTAATTTAGGAGGATCGGCCAGGATAACCAGAAATAGGCCCTACGTTGGGT
>JPKE01000547.1:0-14079 GCA_000750995.1 Pseudogymnoascus sp. VKM F-4520 (FW-2644) | reverse complement strand
CTCGGGAAAAGTGATCCGCTCGGTGATATGATCCGCTCGGTGATAAACCACGTTAGGTATAACAGATCAATTAATTACCATGTGCCAACCATCCATGGACCATCTGCAACTAGGGAGACATCTGACGACGCGCGCTGGCATAGTGTATGGTGCAGTTTATATGACACACAATATTTGGATAACGGCTTCATGCAGTAATACCACCGAGGAGCCCATCGACAAGGCAGTTCCATATTTCACACAGAATTTGAAGACTCAATGGCCATTAATAGCCTGTGCTGGATACGCCAAAATCGTGATGGGTCTTTAAACGCTGGCCCGAGACAAAAGCGCGTTGCAACGAGGCGCGTGGTATAACAGCCGCCGGTGTTACCATCGCGAGACAAATCCAGCCAATAGAATCCGACATCCACCAT
Organism: Pseudogymnoascus sp. VKM F-4520 (FW-2644); assembly: GCA_000750995.1. Classification (NCBI taxonomy): domain Eukaryota; kingdom Fungi; phylum Ascomycota; class Leotiomycetes; order Thelebolales; family Thelebolaceae; genus Pseudogymnoascus; species Pseudogymnoascus sp. VKM F-4520 (FW-2644). The sequence goes on along the minus strand of JPKE01000547.1, from coordinate 13,663 downwards.
GCAGGATCGATTAAGTCTCTTATACTGGCCGCTATGGAAGCAGCGAAGTCGGTGGGACCAACCCAGAACTGGATCGGGAGTAGCAAAGAGGTTCTTCTCTGGCGGAGACTGAACGGGTTTCGGTCGTTCATCCATGCCCACCACGGGACGGACGGCTACGGCAGCGGATGAGACGGACCCTCCCGCCGGCATCTCCGAGGTATGACAGGGGTTGAAGCCACATGGGCAAGGCTCCTCTTCAACTGCATGTCTACCGCGTCAGTAATATTTGGACGCTTGGAAACCTCGACACCCCTCTATATATGTGCGATCAATGAAGGCAGGCCCTCGTTGTCGACGAGGCGGCCAATTGTCAAACATAAATATTATATTCATCGTTGGGAATAATTTGTCGACTATGCGTGCGAATCTGGGCTCGGATAACACAATATATTATTGTGCTCTCTATTCGCACACCTGAAAATCTACAACTTAGGTGAATAGTACATGTCACGTAGTACTGTGCGAAGGAAAGGATGGCATGGGTATTTGTGGGGCACAAGTCGGTCGGACATCGGCCGGTCTCTCTTATAAAAGATACGCTGCATCCTCATCGCATTCGGACAGCGGGAAGTCTTTTGACACAAGCGGTAAAACGACGGATACGGGAGTTTGAAGGGGGGTGCTCGGACATCTTTGCGGTTACTCGCGGATATTCCTCAAGATAGCTATCTCGTCCATGAAGCATCTGATTAGTCAGTATCAGATTGATCAAAATGAAAGAAACCATTCTCGCTGAAGAGGAAGAGTTTTTACGTGGCATCAACCCATTTTTGTCAACTAGCGCCTCTACTCATGAGCTCTTCGCCCACTATCACCTTACGAACGACAGTCGCTCTCGCCTTCTCCTGCAAAAACTCTGCGGCATTAGCTGAGAGTTGTTGAATATGGGCTGAAGAAGCTGTATTCTCCCCAGTAATCTAGCTGACCTTTATGAGGACCCGGCGGTTATCTCTTGTTAACGCAACATTGCTGCTACAGAGATAGTTTGTACCTGATGGTAGCGCAATATGATATCTCCAACGTGCCTAGACCGTTGCCACAATATCTCTATCACAGGAGAGAGTTGATTCCCGCGGATCTCTTCTACTGACGCAGTATTGATATTGTGAAGCCCTGCCATCATAGCCGATCTATAACAAATATTCATGCCATCAACAACCCTTTGGATACTGGCAGTTGCTGTGATATTTGCCATCAACCCAGATGGCTCGGCGGTGCTTGTGTCTTGCTGTCGCGGGTATGAGTCAGGGGACTCATATCGTGTTCTCTTGAAAGGCGCTGAAGACGAGAGCATTTGTAGTGAGAATGTTACGTAAATATCTGATCCGACCAGTGTTGCCACCATACCACAGTCAGGGGATGTAGTGAGTCAACTAAAAAGTGGCAATTGCTATCAAGTGATTGTACAAGCTGGTTTGGGGGTAGTCGGCTGAAGCAGAACGTTGCGGAACGAAGTAGAATAGCTGCCTCATGAAATCACGATGAAAGGGTAAGGTGATATGAAATTTAAAGTTTGAACTAGTGCTGGCATCATCTAGTAGCAGGTGCGATTTATAGATAGCTCCTGCTAACGCGGCATAGTGTCAATGGCGCCTACCACGACAAGTTTAGGCATAAATTATCATGTTAGCCTGCAACCTAAATTAGAAGCTTCTATACACACACCCGAGAGCTCGGGCCCAACCGAAAGAAATTGTCAGCCACAGTCACGTATGAGCACTTGAGGACGAAGAGTAAAGAACTTAAGGCGCTAGCCAACGAGTTCCTGGAGAGGGCTTCTAACGAGCAAAATGAAACTAGTTAGGGCCAACAAAATTGCGTCAATGAAGGCTCAAAAACTGATGTCGGGTCTCGTAACTCCCATCAAGGGAGCGGCACTATCTTAGAAGAATAGAGACTAACCTTCCCCACAATGTACAACAGATCCTAAATCTTATATATGTGCAACCAGATCTACAAACATCCAACCTGTATCCCACTACCCCAACAGCACCGCCCAGAACAACCTCTACACCTGCACCCTCTTCACCGCATCCTCAATCAACAACTTCCCATAAACCCCATGCAGCCACTTAATCCACGCTGACATCGGCTCTCCCTGCGCCACCCCCTTCCCCTGAAAAAACACGCTCGTCAAACCCAACTCCACCTCCCCTTTCTCCTTCTCAACACGCACCGACACCTTGAACAGCCCGTCCCCCTCCCTTACGCCCTGCTCCCTTGGCGACCCACCGCAACGCACCGTCACTTCCGTCGGCGAGCGGTCCACGACCTCGAAGTGGTCCGTTACGATGGTGCCTTTTGCGAAATCAGAGGAGAGAATGGCGGGGCGCGTCCAGAGATCCGTCTCGGTGGAGGGATTGCGGTATTTGCGCGCAAGGTAGCGGCGCTGAAAGTCGTATGCTAGACGGAGTTAGTCGCGTCCATCTATCCATACATCTGCATCGACTTCTCTGCCTCTGCGCCGGGTCACGGGATGGGAAAGAGCAGGATGGGGTGCTTACCGAGACCCCCAAACACGCCGCTCGTGGCCGCCTCTACGAGTGCGCCCTCTTTCTCGAGGAGCTCGGGACGGATAGTCGACAGCGGCACGCGGCGGACAACAATATCTTGTGTCACGGGATTGTTATTGACGTTCTGGGCGCGATAGGCCGAGGAAGAGTAAATAGGGTCTGTGGCTGGGACGTCGACGATGGCGCTTCGGCGAGTGGCAAAGAGAGCAAGGCCGGTGACGCCCGTGGTGCCGAGGATTGCGGTATAGAGGGCTTTACGGATAATAGGCATTGTGGGCGAGGGGGGTTGTAGATGACGGTGGATGGTATGTTTGATTGCGGATATGAGGCTTGGGGTTTTATATAGAGGTGCACGTGACTACGCGATATCGGATGCGCCGGATATACGTGATCGCATCTTAACTCCATCAGTCGATCAACAGACGCAATACAGAAATTATTTAAAAATCATTAATATTTATAGGTATATCCGTTCCCCATCTCGTATGTAAACCACAACAACACCCCCAATTCGCCTGCCAACCTCAAAAAAGGAACGCGATCCAAAAACATATGTCCAAGCGTCGCAGCGAGCCCAAATTTAAAGATCCAAGATCCAAATTAAAACAAAATAAGAGACGAGATAATTTTGTTTCCACATCCATAAAAGTGGCCAAAAGGAGCGCGCCAGTCTCTGCTCGACGCGCAACGGGTATATCGCATCGCATCTCCCTTCGTGCGCCGTCTAGGCGCCTCTCGCACGCACTCTCAGGCGCATCTAAGCGCCCGATCCTCCCACTAACCCCTCTACACACGCGATCCTAACACTCCACCAATCATGCCATCTCTTTAGGTTCCGACTGCTGCGACGGGTAAGGCGCCTGCTGAACGTAACCCGGTGCGGGGCTGCCGATCTCCTGGGGATACGGTGCTGGGCTGCCGGTCTGCTGGTATGGGGCCGGGCTGCCAGTCTGTTGTGGGTACGATGCTGGGCTGTCCATCTCCTGGGGATACGGTGCTGGGCTGCCGGTCTGTTGGTATGGGGCCGGGCTGCCAGTCTGTTGTGGGTACGATGCTGGGCTGTCCATCTCCTGGGGATACGGTGCTGGGCTGCCGGTCTGTTGGTATGGGGCCGGGCTGCCAGTCTGCTGTGGGTAGGCCGTTGGCTGCTGGAACTGCTGCTGGGGGTATCCCGTTGGCTGCTCCTGGAACTGCTGCTGCTGCGGGGGGTACTCGGCGCCGGGGGCCGCATAGGGAGCGGCGTACTGCGGCTGCTGGGCATACTGCTGGACGGGCTGGTAGGAGGTGGGTGTTGGTTGGCCGGCAACGGGGTCAAGCTTGTGCTCTTCGGTTGCGGCGGGGGCGGCGCTGGTGTCGCGGCCATGGCGGACGACTGAGATGGCTGGGGAGTGTTAGATGGGGGGTTTTAAATAATTTGGTGGGGGTTGGGAACGTACTGGTGTAGATAAGGGTAGCGACAAAGAGGACCCAGACGATTGCCGCAAACGCGGTACTGGCCTTCGTGGTGGCTGAGACGACCCTAAAATAATCGGATACGTCGCTGTTACCTGTATAGCTGTAGTAGTAGCCGCCGGAATAGCCATCGTACGACTCGAGGACGCCAAAGGAGACGGCCAGCGCAGCCAGGGTGCCGAAGGTGGCGAGCCAGAAGATGGCTAGGAAGGCCTGGAATCCGAGGGCAATCCAGATGTTGAAGAGAGACTCGACGAAAAAGGTGGAGGCTACGATGTAGCCGATGTAGAATAAGGTCACAACGGAGGTGAAGATGTTGAGGCCATAGCCGCTGTAGGAGCCGATAGCGTAGATACCGTAGGCTGAGAGAGCGAGAGTGACGAGGGCGAGGATGAGCTGGATGCCACGGACAACGCTGAGCCACAAGGGCGCGGGGGGGTTGGTCGTCATTCTTTTGGTTCTTTTGTTGGGAAGGGGGTTTGGAAGTGAGAATGAAAACGTGATGGGAGGTCCAAGACGAAAGAGAGAACGAAGAAAAAGGCGTTTGGCGTGTGATAGTTGGTCGATTCGAGAGATACTAAAGAAAAAGAAGGCGGGCGGGATGCGGCCGAGCTTATGTATGGATTGATATGTGGCAGAGAGGGCGTGGGCCGACGATCTGGGCGGTCTCTGTCTGTCACGTCTGGGTTCTATGACTGCTGGAGGGCCAGCTAAGGTGCTAAAATGCTATGGTGGGCGATGCTGGTGGCTGGTGGAGACTAGAGGCACAGCTTATAAGTGGATGTGGATGTGGATGCTTTGGAGAAATGATGGACGACTTCTTTGGGGAATGATAGAACGCGGAAAGGGGGTGGTGGGAGGGAAATGGGCAGGGGTTCAAGCTACCCTTGGGCGAAATTGGGTGAAGGAGTGGTGTTAGTAGTGCAGTTAGTGGTCTAAAGTACCATAATATGGGTGTGTGAATTGGTGGCTGACAGGGGTGACAGGGTGCTGTGGCTTAGTGGAGTGGGAAGGCTGAGCATTGACGGGATTCCAAATTTCTCTACTGGTACGTTCTTCACAGTTCTTCGTACGATATACATTTTTGAAGCAAAAGAAGGTTTGCTGTTTGTTGTCCAGATAGCGCCACGCGAGAGGTTATTGAAGAATTTATTGCCAGTGGGAGTGAGCTCGAGTGGAGGGCTTACCGCAACACAACGCAGCGTGATCAGGAAGCGAGCCGCAGATGGCCATCCCGTCGCAAGGCTCTTCACCCTCGTCCTCAATCCCGGCACCCGACCCGTCTGCGACCCCGGCGGCAGATGAGGTAGCTATGCGGGAGTGATATGAGAGGAAGTACACACTCCAATGTCAGTCAGTGAAGAGCGATGCGCTTTGGTGGACAACAGTACCATATCGACGCGTTATCTCAGCCCTGTCTCGACGAGATAGTCCCTGGGATACGAGAAGATGTTCACTGGGACATGGCCCTGAAACCCTCTTACCGTCCCTGAGCTGTCATCATGCCACAGCCATAGTGCCTGAGCTGTCACTTCCAAACCCCTAAGTGGACACCGAGAGTAGTGCAGTGGGTACGAAGTATAGTGGACCTCTCTCAACATACCACCTCTTTTGAAGGAGGTCGCTTGCTCTCACCTCATTCAGGCAAGGACAGCCCTGTGCCGAGTTCCTCTTTATGAAAAGCAATGTCGACACGAGCCAAGACCTGGCACGCCACGCTTGGCTGCATTCTTGACGGTTCGAGGGCGAATCAGTGGTGGACAGTGGGGATACATGGCTTCAGGTAAGCATTGTACTCCATACGAAACCCCACTATGTACTCTAACAAGCGCTATATTTCCTAGAGGCGTGCGGCTGAGCTGAAGGGGAGATTTGATGGGTGGCTAGGGGGTTGCCATAGTACTCTACCACAACTCGCGGCGGGGCACAGGGCGAATTAGAGTTCTAAGTGACTGGCAGGGCGGAGAGCCGCCTTGTTTGACCGTTAGTAGGGAAGGAGCGAACGTCACAGAAGGGTCTTCATATGAGGTTCGGTCTCTCACCGTTCACGGCTCACGGCTGAATGCTCACATACTGCACACAGCTCACCGAGTACCGCTCACTGTACTGCACTTTACATTTTGACAGCTCAATCAGTCGCCCTCCACCCTCCTTCTTCTCCCTGGCGCCAAAATCGATAAAAAAAGATTCCGAAAAACGCCTTCCCCCCTCATCCCCATGTCCCTTGCCCTGCCCAACCCACCCGCCCCACTCGGCTACCAACTAGCGCCGAGCATCACATTTAAGCCTGTGCGGGATGGTGTCAGACGCGGTCCAATATCGCCCGTCTTACCTTCGCAGCTGGCGGCGTGGTGATTGGACGCTGAGGTTGGTGAGGTTGTGAGGACGGGTGTGAGGCTGCAAATTCCTGGATGGACAGTGATGCCCTACTCGTGTGCGATGTGTATACTAAATTAACCGGCTGCGGCGGCACTATATTTATGCTAGCGCTCACGTTCTCGGCACATGGTTTATGGGTGGCACTTGCACTGGACTATAAGCTAGAAACAGGTCGCCCCTGGCGCCACTCTGCACCCTGAACACGGTGCCTGATATTCTCAGTTCCTCTCCCCATCTCAGTACAGCACAGTCACTGGCAAGAGCATCACTGTACTGTGAAGAGAGCCCAGAGGCAGAAGGGGGAAGCTAGGACCCGAGGCAACGAAAAACGCGGAAGAGTTATTAAAAATATAGGATGTATAAACTAGAATCCTACATTCTTAAGAATATATTGTACGTTCTTCAATAATATTTCGGTCTAGGTGTGGCATTTACACGATCGATATGATTGATGTCTGTGTATGCAAGGTTGCCCCATCTAATATCTTGCTAAGTTAAGAATGGTTGTCTAGGCCAGCTGAACCCTTCTGCTCAGCGAGCAACTTCCGCATCTCATTACGAATGATACCAGGTAATATGTCTTGCACGGACGCCACGACTCGCTTCTCAACTTCCGCTAAATTCTTTTCCATGCTCTCTTCGAGTGTCTGAAAGCATCCACGCATCTCCTGCTCCATCTTCGCCAATAGCTCGCGGTGTATCTGACCGAGTAGCACGACTTCTGTAAGATGGCTCATGGAGGCTTATTATCTTCATAAGGTCCTCGACCCTCTCACTCTGTCGTTCAATCCCCTCGATCATTCCTCTGATGTTGTATCTAAGGGGAGAGAATAGCATCTTAAGCCGCATGGGGAAAGTAAGCAATCCAGACTCCATCACTACCTGGAAAGCCAGCGCGTAACACTCTACCAACTCATGTCTCGCTGCTATAAAATCATCAGAAGTGCTATGCTCTATCGCCTTCTGATCTAGAGACCGTAGGGCAATAGTGACGCCAAACTTATATAGCATGGCCATGTGGTCGGGATGACTCGCAGCCGTGCAACGGAGCAGCGTTGCCCAGAACAAAGCCCTGTAGACATAGTGTTCGCTTTCCATCCCTTCCTGGCCTTGTCTGCGGACCTGGCCCAGTAGCATTTGGCTTCTGGTGAGCCGTGAATCTAACCCCGGAGCTGCGCCCATCCTTGTTTTAGCTGCTTTAGCGTTACTCGTAGTATATGGCGAAGAAAACGTTTCGAGGACGCTAGCTAGTATCTGCTGGGTATCAGAGCCTACTGGTGATTCCGTAGAAATTAAGGACTGCGCAAGGTCGACTTTAGCTCGTGGTGGCCTAGATATCCAGAGATCGAAGGCTTCGTGCCATGTAGAGTCCCTTTCTTCATCCCACGCGATATCCTTAGCAGCAAGCATTTGCACGATCGTAGAATGTCCTCCGGTAGCAGCGGCCTGAATGGCATTACCAAGTAAGCCACCTACTACATCTGGTTTAGAACCTTTCGCAAGCAATATAGCCACAATATCACCATGTCCGGCTGCCGCTGCGGCCTGTAATGCCGTTCCGAAGCGGGTGCTTTGAAGATTAACATCGGCCCCGGAAGCAATTAGTAACTCGACAATACTGGTAAATCCTAGGAAACTTGCCAGTTGAAGTGCTGGACCAAGTAGAGCATGTTTTGCATCTGGGTTTGCGTCTGCTATAAGTAGCATTTGCACGAACTGCACATTGCCGTTTTGTACAGCAGTATAAAGTGCCGTCGGTTGATCACCTATAGTCGTATCCACATCTTCTCCGGCGTCTATGAGTCCTTGTGCTATCTCAGAGCATCCCTGCTGTAAAGCTAACTGAAGAGCGGTACACATCAGACCGCCAGTGCCATTGATGTATGAGCGGTTGTCAATGAGATGTTTCGAGATGCCTTCGAATCTTAAAAACATAGCCACATATAACGGCGAGGGGCAGCTCTCCTGTGAGAGCCCAAAGTCTTGGGTTTTACTCTCTGGATTCCAGACTCGTATCCAATTAAGGTAGGCGGGGTTCATTGGTGCCCCAAACAGTGTTAACAGCTTGTCCTTTAGCACTTCGTCCTCGCCAGGGCTATTTCGGTGCTCCTTGAAATGCTCGTGCCAGTGCTGCGCAGCATATGGCAAGAATGGGTTGTCTATAAAGATTGAGGGCTCGATTATTGGTTGCTTCATTGCAAGCAGATAGTCAACCATTAGAGGCACAAACTTAGCATTAATGATCTTCTCAGATACAAAGAAGCGCGAGATTTGGTCATCGCTAGCCTGTTGTAGCGCATGGGAATACAAAAATCTCTTAACAGAGGGATGATCAAATGTTATAATCTCTGTCTCGGTACTTGACGATCTGTGTACTTCCTGTCGCTGCAAGTCTGGTTCCTTCACATCGGACGGCTCATGCTTCTCAATTCGAATCATGCCGCTTGGGCAGATGTTGAGCAGGTGGTCTGGGTGAAGCGGATATACCCCAGGAGCTGCTGCAAGCTCAGACGTCGTCAGTTGCCGTGCTGCCACCGAGATCCAGTAGAAGATGTAGGAAAGCCTAAGGGTATCCTTCGATGCGACCATCTGTAGCTTTCGTAGATACGCATCCTCAATGTCGCGCGGGATGCTTTTTAGGGCGTCATCTATCTGCTCTTCGTCGAAACACTTGCCTAGGTCGTCAAGCTGCAACGATACTATCCGAAATCTCCTGTTAAACAGTTAGCTGAAAAAAGACTAGGCGTTATTAACATTTCATACCCGTCATCTTTAAGCGCCCTGTGAATTTTATCTGTGATTTCAGGGCTCCAGTGCTTAATATCTGAGTATTTCTTAATTGTTGCATCTAAGTAGGCGTCCACATCTACAGAGACTGACTTCTCAATGTCAATTTCGATAGGCGGTGTCTGGTGGCCCTTAAACGCATTCTTGATATCAGTATCAGGGATCGAAGTAACTAGAAGATGCAACTTCCGTATCTGTGCATCACCTAATCTGCCTAGATAGTCAAGAAATTCCTCGCGGAGAGTCTCGTTACCCGCCTGATACTCATCAATGCCATCTAGTATGAGAAACACGTCCTCCTCGAGGGCAGTGACAACCTTTCCTAGAGTCTCAATGAGTGCTTCGGTACTAGGCGAGGAATCTAGGAGCTCATGATTATTCGCGAGATCGCGCACAGCTTCTGGTAATGGCATGGCCTTTCATGGCCTTTGCCGATATCCTACGGAGGATGAGTCGTAATAGGTGTTGGATGTTCTGTGTCGGTGGATCAGCGTTGTCGAAGTACCAGTATGCGACTATCATGTTGTTGTTCTTCTCAGCAGACTCTACTAGGCTCTTAACCACGGTAGAACATAGGCTAGATTTTCCACATCCCGAAGCACCCTGTAGCCACAAGAACGAATGGGGTTTTTTAAGCCAATCCGTATATTTGCCTAATTCCAGTAACCATTTTCCAGAGTTCTTGTTGGATTTGTCAATCCGACTTCGTAGTTGCTGCTGCCTGTCTGTAAGCGTAAGATTAGTGTCGCTCAACCACTTAAGGGTACTGAGTCTTTCAGCTTTTAGTAGTTTCTCAATAGAGATATCGATCTTATTTAGAGCTTCAGAGGCCTTGCCATCGAGCTCCTGAAACTCCTGCTTGCGATATTGATGGGCCACAAATTGAGACTGGTTCGTCACGATCTTGTCCTTGCCTTCTAAGTCGACCTCTAGGATCTTAATATTCTGGTTATCTAGCGTCCAGAAGCTATCCAACAACCGACCTATACACGTTAGCTTCTCTAGAATGTCAAAGATAAAGCTGAGGAAATATTACCACCGACAGATCGATTGAGCTCCTTTTGCACACATGCAGCATATTTAAGTATGGCAACATACACCTGCTCGATCTGATCTTCGAAAGCGTTCTGTTCCTGCGTCGGCTTGTCCCTATAATGGTTCTCGATAATGGCGTACTTAGGCAAGAATCTTGCCATCATAGCAGCAGAATTAAACACCGCTTCGACCCCCTCCTTGTCATTCTGGACCAGCGTTAACAGACCAGACACCACGCCCCAGACAATCGTCCCGTATCCAGTCGGGTCGAACATGAGCCCTGCGTCCACGATGCCCTTAAACTGTAGCGCCGAGCATATGATCTCCTTTGCCTTGACCCGCATGTTCGTCTCTTTTGTCGTGTCGCCTTTCTTCGTGTGCCAGCCTCGCTGGCAGTATTCCTTGTACTTGACCTCCGTGCGCTCCATAACATTCTCCGAGGCGGCCAGCTGTGAGCTGGCGTCACTGGGCTTCTCATCCCCGCTAGCGGGCCGTAGAAACTCGCGATCCTCTGGGGACAGGGTGGCAAAGGCTTCGCTCCAGAGATCTCTAGGCACGTTCGTCTGCGGCAGACTGCTGCCCTGAGGTGGAACGGCTTGGGCCGCGGTAGGGGGGCTATCAGCTAGCTTAGGACCCGGCTTTTTGGCTGCGCTAGCATGCCCCCCATCAGCGATGCCCTTAGCCTCTTTGTCTTTCTTGCTCTTGAGGAATGAACGCATATCTCCGTAGAATTGCTTCTGAGAGAGACGCTTCATGGACGACCAAACTAAGTGGTGCAATCAGCCTAGCCGTATTTAGATAGTAAGCTGAAGACATATTGAATAATGTGCAGTACAGCGCAATACGTTTATGTACGGGTCTATGCATGTCTATGCACGCGTTGCATGAAATGGGCGTTGATTTACTCTGAAGACGTGCATAGGCACCCATCACTTCATCGTAAGTACTGTAGTGTAGTTTAGCTGCCATAGCGCTTCCTAATGCCTACCCATTGGTAGACCCAGCTAGCTGCATTGCCAGGGGGCCGGGATGGGAACCAGAGAGCTGAGGACTAGTCCCAGAACTCGGAGATGCTTTGAGCGACATGAACGCACGCTGAATGGCGGGAGAAAAATGGCGTTCAGAGTCTCGATATTTAGCTAGGTTGGCTTGGGCATTTGTTATGAAACAACGAGATATGGCTGTATAAATTCTCCCCAAAAGCCCATAATCCGTCGTGAGCCCCTCGTCCTCAATCACAAGTTAGTTCCGTTATATTTCCACACATGTAATTTAGAAAAATTTAGAAAACTAACAATAACAGAACTAAATAACCATGCCGGGCAGCAAGTATCGCATTTACGTTGCTGCCTACGTCCGCGACGGAATCTCCACCCGCTATGAACTAGAACCTCAGTATGGCTATGCCATGTACCATTGGGGCATCTGGGCAGAGCCAAAAAACGGAAAAGGGAAGGGACAATCATTCCACGTGCGAGAACATGAACCAATGAACAGCGCTTCAGGCCCGATTCCGGGGGGTTGGAAATTTGAACTACAGACAGAAGATGGCCCTGCAAACCCGCGGCTCGTCGGGAGGCTTATGGTTGGGAAATTACCCAGCGGCAAAGGTTACGTTGATATAGAAGAGTTTCTGAGCAAGCTCCCTCTGCCTACAGAGGCCAGCACAGACGAGAACTGCATCTCGTGGGTGAAGACGGCAGTCCAGGCGTTTCAGAAACTAGGGCCGCAACCATGGGCAGAGGATTTTGATGTTGATCAATTTATGGCATTTGCTTTTGAAAAATTTAAGAAGTGGCACAGGCAGGACGGTTGGCAATTTTCTAACATAAAAGTCAACTACGCCAATAATCGTCAGTTCCCTTAAAAGAGGAAGAATGGCTTGCTTGGGTCTTATATATATATACTAGGTTTTCAGGATTTCACCACGTTTTCCGTTGTGTCAGGTCCTGGTTTCCCCTTTCTGCCGCTGGGGGTACCAGCATGTCTCCCGTGGAAGATGGGTGTAGGGCGGATGGAACAACCAGAGAATGAGCAGAGAGTTGACGGATATGTGGATGGAGCTTCGAGACGGGTGCCGATTTCGAGTAGAGGGTGAGGATAGACCTCAGAGAAAGGAGCAGACGTCGGATTGACAAGGCCTGGCCGATCTTGCCTGCCTCAACGCGCCCGCAGCAGGTCTCGTCCCCGGGGGCATCTCCCTAAGCTCTGTTCCGGGGGTGGTCCTTGGGCAGCATTCTGCTAGCTTCGCAGCTGCGCCAGTGTCTTTTCTCACGGGGAGTTCTTCGGCATATGAGCTACAGGGCTATATTGTATGTAAAATGCGTACGATAGAACATTGTGCCCTCGCCGAGATCATCTTTTCCCGCATGCCGTAGCTCGCGTCGTTGCCGCCTAAACAAGGCGGGGAGATGGCGAGATGGCGAAATGGCGACGACGAGAAGACTGCGGTGAGAAAACTACGCAACGGCGAGAAGCGTCTAGCGGCAAGAGCTAGTCGACAGCAACACCCCCCCGCGACAAGAACCGCCTACACCTCCCCCACAACGCCTTGCCCCCTCATCATCGTCCTCTTCGCCACCCTCGTCGGGAGAGACCGATATCACTCTCAGTGTTTCCACCCCAATCGGACGTTCCAAGGCCTCTTTTGGCCCTTTGATGGCCATGCCCTGGCTATCAAAGTCCGAATCCGCCAATCGTTCCACCGATCTCCTCGACCTCCTCCCGGAAGCAGTATCAATGAGATCAACCCCCCCTACTTCCGCGACGATTCCATCCGCCCCATCATCCCGCTCCGTCTCGCCTGCTCCGTCTGCATCCTCGTCGCCATTCTTGTCTGCCTCTTGACGTGCGAGTATGTCTAGGTTTGATTGCGCTGATTTCCCCTATCTCGATCGCAATGATTGGATTTAGGCCGTCGTTGACTGGGAAACTGGAGGCTGGACCGTGAACAGGGAGACCCGTAGAAGACGATTGACACTCGAGATGTCTGTCCTGAAGAGCTCGCGGCAGCGCATACTACCAATCGTCTACTGACGTATGGATGCATTGCCCCGATACAGGCTGCTGTTTGATCACAACCCCGCACGATAATAGAAAGAAAGGGGCAAGAGAGACATAATGAAACAGGACTCCGAGCATCCTAGAACCTACCAACTCCGAACAGCCCAGCAAACAGCTGACGTATCCCCAGCATCAGTCGAGTCTGGAGGCAATACCGTCTCACTCCCAGCCCATTATTGGAGACCGAGGAAGGTGGAAGGGCCATGCAGGCAGCCATATGTCCACAACCCCTTTCGCTCCACGACGATGAAAAGAAGAAGGAAAAGGAAAATAAGAAAGAGAAACAGAAAGCAAAGTAAAAGGGAACAACCTTTTATCGAGCCCATCGCATCAGACCACCCACCTCACCTCATGACAAAATAACCACACCACCCATCCCAACCATACTTCCC